>JANHAO010030194.1:0-10206 GCA_026873985.1 Saraca asoca | reverse complement strand
CTTGTGGTTTCATTGTAAAGACTGGCATTTCAGGAGCCTGTCAATCCTGAAGGTTTTCTTTTATAATTCAGAGGTCTTTTGGTTGGGAAAGATCAAGTGTAGTAGATTGAATTACAGTTTCAATTCAAGTTAAACCACTTTAAAAGATTTGTCTCCATATCTTTACTTTAATCTGCACAATTTTAATTTCTGCAATTTGATCTTTATTTTTTACTTGTTGCATAACTACTGTTTATCACACATTTACACGTAAAATCAATTGAATTCGAGTTTGATACTGGTATATATAAATCTCCAACAAAATAAGGGCAAGATCCATTCTCTTTCCGTAATCTTTAACTATCTTAATTGGGACTGACAGGTTAATTTCATACCTCTGAAATGCATGGAGCAGCTCCTGAGCCTTTTGCAGATAAGTGGCCATTTTTTATCCTTTCGCTTGATATTCCGCCTTTATGTGACAAATGACTAATTGGGAGTCGCTAAAGACCTTTAAATTTCCAGCTCGCACCCCCTTTGCGAGGTGGAGCCCTTCGAGAAATGCCTCATATTCTACTTTGTTATTGGTTGCTCAAAATTCAAGCCTCAGGGCATAGAGAATTTTGTGTGCTTCTAGGTTGATCAATAAGATTCCTACCCCTAGCTTATGCTCAAATGAAGATCCATCTATATAAAGTTCCCACCATGGTTCTTCCAAGGTTCCTACCTCTTCCTCTACGGGTCTGGTAAATTCCACTATGAAGTTAGCCAGGGTGTGTCCCTTAATTTCCAAACTTGATCTGTAGTGGATGTCAAATTGGGCAAGCTCGATTGCCCATTAAGCAAATGACCTAAAGCGTCTGAATTTTAAAGGGTATGTTTAAAGGGTATCGGGTTAGCACTTCAATGATATGGGCCTGAAAGTAAGGTTGTAGTTTCCTAGATACGACGGCAATACAGTAAACAAGCTATTCCATGGGAGTGTAGTATTCTTCAGCATTCAACAACCTTTTACTTACAAAGTAAATTGGGAGTTGTACTCTACTCTCCTCATGGATAAGGGCCACACTAATGGCCTACTAAGATATTCCCAAGTAAAGAATTAGTTTCTCGCCCTTTTGAGGTTTGGATAATAGAGGGGCTCAACCCATGTATTCTTTCAAATGTGTAAAGGTGACTTCACATTCCTTGATCCATTCAAAATGCTTACCTTTTCTCTGGACATCAAAGAATGGTAAACATCTGTCTATTACCTTTAAGATAAACCTGCTAAGGGCTATAACCCAGCCAGTCAAGCTCTGAACATCTTTAATCCCGCTTGGCAATCTCATGTCAATGAGTGCTCTAATTTTCTCAAGGTTTACTTCTATTCCTCTATTGTTGACCATGAACCCATGGAATTTCCTATAAGTTACCCTAAACACACATTTGAGTAGGTTCAACTTCATCCAAAACATTCTCAGGATATGGAACATCTCATCCATATCCTTTATGTGATCTAGCACCTATCTAGACTTCGCAAGCATGTCGTCTACATAGACCTCCATAATTTTCTTGATTTGATCTTTGAACATCCTGTTCACCAATCGTTGGTAGGTCGCTCCAGTAATTTTTTAGCCCAAAAGGCATCACCCTGTAGTAGTACAGCCCTTGGTTTATGATGCACTTAGTATGCTCCTCATCTTGTGGATCTATGGGTATTTGATTGTACCCGGAGTACGTATCCATGAAACTAAGGAGTTGGTGCCCGGCTATTGTGCTAACAAGTTAGTCAATCCTTGGTAGAGGGAAGTTATCCTTCGGACAGGCTCTATTGAGGTCTGTGAAGTCAATGCATGGCCTCCATTTTCCATTCTTCTTTCTGACCAAGACAGGGTTAGCTACCCAAACTTGGCAGTGAGCCCCTCAAATAAATTTATTCACTAGCAGCCTGTCTACCTCTTCCTTTAGGGTGTGAGAATGCTCCATTGTTAAAGGTCTTCTTTTCTATCTGACCGGCTGGTGGTGAGGGTTGATATTCAACTTATGCGACATCACCTTAGGGTCAATTCCAACCATGTCCTCGTGGCTCCAAGAAAAAACATCCAAATTCACTTGGAGGAAATCAACCAGTTAGGTCCTCATTTCTAAGGGTAAGCTTTTCTCGAGTTTGAGGTACTTCTCACCATCTACCTTGCTGACTCTAATTTCTTCGAGCTCTTCCATTAGCTCGGTCTCCTTTTTCACTTCCAGGTCACGTGGGTTAAGATCATGATTGAATTCGATCGAGCTTAGGGCTTGGGGTTCTTTATTAGAAACTACATCAACCCTTTTGCCTTTCTCCTCGAGCTTAACAGTATCCTCATAACATCGTCGGGCTGTGTATTGCTCACCCCATATGCACCTAACCCTATTCGAGGTTAGGAACCGGACTATTAGTGTCCTGGTGGACATGATTAGGTCTAAGTCATTCATCGAAGGTCACCCTAGAACTATGTTGTAGGCCAAGAGGCAGTCCACAACTAAGAAGTCAACAAGAATAGTGGATTAGCGATCCTTGTCTCCTAAAGTGATAGGAAGTTTGACCCATTCGACAAGGAATATCAAGTCACCAGTGAAGCCAAAAAGAGGTTCTAGTGAGGAATCAAGATCATTCCAGGTTAACTCCATCTGTTCGAAGCATTTCTTATACATGATGTTGACCAAACTACTAGTATCCAACATGATTCTCCGTACCTCAACATTGCTAACCTTGGCTTTGATGACAATAACATCGTTTGAGAGGATTGGATTCCTCGTGCATCATCATCCATGAAGGCGATACACTTGGACATCATCCTGGCATTCTTAGTAGGTCTATTGAGCTCATAACCCACAGACAAGACGTAGCTCGCATTCCGCACATACCATTCCAGCGAGCTTCATGAGGCCCTCGTAATATGTGATCCTCCTTGGTTGTGTAAATGGTTCTAACCACCACTATCTACTCTTATTCAGCTACGGGTTGGCTATGTGGTCTGTCATAGAGGTTACTATCTCACAGGTCGTACCATACAATCTTTCAAATGACCTCTCCTGATGAGGTCCTCAATCATACCTTTAAGGGACTTACATTCTGAGGTGGTATGCCCAATGTCATTATGGTAGGCACAAAACCAGTTAGGATCTCTATGTTTCGATGGGGTTAGCAGGGGCCTAGGTCACCTAAAATTCTCCCTGTGCTTCTCTATTACATATATTCTCTCCAAGGTATCAAACAAGATATTATAATTGTCATAGCGACCTTGGGGTTCGAGTTGCTCAATCCTAGCTTTCTTCACGGGCTAGAAACTTGCATTATCAATCTAGCCAATCCTATTTTTGCCATGATTATTTCTTTTCCTATTCCCACCAGAGATAGAGTGATCAACTTTGGTTTTTCCTCCAGCCTTTTTGAACCAAAAGTTTCCTCCTATCGAATTTCTTTAGCGGCCCGCTCGTAGAACTCCCTCAAGCTTTTCACTTGGGACTTGTATATACTTTCATATAATTTTTCATCTCTACGGAGCCCCGTTGAGGTCGTTGTCAGGATGCTATCGTCAAAAGGACTCTTTACATTGTTAAGCTCACATCAAAATATTGCAATGTAGTCCTTTAATGACTCATTCGTCCTTTGGAAAATGGTTACCAAGTGGTAGGATGGTGCAAGCTGCTTCTTAAAGGCTCCGTATTGGATAATAAATTTGTCCTGACACTTTTCCCAGCTATTAATGCTATAGGCTGGAAGACTTTTAAACCAAGATCGAGGCACATCCCCAAAGGTAGTTGGAAAAACTCGACATTTGACCAAGGAGTTGTTGGTCTAAAGGTCCATCTAGATGTTGAAGGCATCTGGATGATCATATAGGTCACTTTTCCTGTCATATGGTGGGATGGTCGGGACCTTGAAGCGATGGGGGAGAGATTTCGTCTCAATTTCCTTGGAAAGTGGGGTCCTCCCTTCATAATGACCTGATCGATCCTGTGCCAAGGGACATTTTTCCAACCTTTGCACCCTTTGCATTAATTCTTCGATCATCTGATCTTGAGCCTCAAATCACGATTCTTGTCACTATCCTGGCCCACTTTCGAGCCTTCAGTGTGGTGTGAACTCTCAGCTCACTGGTTTCTACCATTCCTACAAGCTCATTGTCTTCCCATTTTAGGTTGTGAATTGAAAGAGTGACCCAAATCAGCCCCTCAAGCCCCTTCTCCAACCAGCTTCTACCATTGTACCAGTGTCTCCACCTATGGCTACTAAACCACTTTCGAGACTGGAGTGGCTCCATCTTATTTTTATGCCTTTTGTGTATGCATTTGGGCCAGTGCCTTGATTACATCAGCAAGCCTCTTTACTGTACTTTTGAGCGCTTCTTGATGCATGTGCCAAATCTGCACACCATTAGCCTCCGGGAAGATGGAGGAAGTACTTGCCAGGATTGGATTTTCATCCTCATGCATGTTTCGTTGTTGTTCTTCATGGCCACCTAGTTGGTTAGCAACAATGCTTAAGCTCCTAGATACTCTTCTTCTTGCCATTGCAACAGATTAACGAATAAATTAGAAAGCAGTCTGGTTCCACTCGGCATGCCAAATTCTTGATAGTCAATTTTGGTGATCAGTCAACTAGGGATTCTAAGAACCAAACCGCTGCTAAAGATGTGAAAAATACAGTAAAGTAGAGAAAGATTTAGTGAAAGGGAAGAGAGAACAAAGAGAGTTTTTATCGTGGTTCGGCTAAAGTCCAGATGACCCCTACATCCATGACGATTATATTAAGTTTTGGCAACTACCTTTTTTCAAGTTTAACAGGAATACATATATCAATGGCTATTTCTATAGAGTTTCTGCATATATTTTCCTTTATCTCTTTATGTTATGGCTCCCCCTCTCTATTTATAGAGGCTGGGATCATAATTTATCATTGTAAAACTATGATTATATTTGTGTTGAGCATTAAATGCTAGACGCCAAGTAATAAATGCAGGATAAATCATTGTCGAATTTTGGAGGCTCAGTTATGGGTTGGTAGAGTACTCAGACTGTATCTGTCAGATGTGGGCTGCTTCCTATGAAGCTGAGGGGAGCTTGCTACTACGTCGGTCGATGTAGGGTTGTGAGCTCGTGTTGCACAATCTATAGCTCGGTTCCAGCGACCTTATTTTGAGTTCAGTCTTACCTCTTCGCCTCTATCCTGATTCTTTGGGCCTTTGCTGATCCATTTTGTTCTATCCAAAAAATGCCCATAACATAATCTATTTCATCCTAAAATTTAAACTATAATTAAACAAAGTTAGGAAAGGTTAAGTTATTTTGGGATAGTTAGATGGAGATTTTAAACTGCTACTATTTGGGAAAGTTTAGAATGTTTTGAAGCAATTTCAAAGGTAGATTGAGGCCATTTTAACTTTTTAATTATAAGCTAGCATGAGATGAATTGGAAAATTATAGGTGATTTGAGGCAAGTAATGCAATAGTTAGCATAGTTTGTACAATTAATTTTCTTTGGCTAAAGTAAAAGTGGTTTTTGATTGATTTATATGTGATCTGGTTTTAGGATATGTGTTGGGTAAGTGGCACTAAGAACTATAATTAGTTTAATTAGTTTCAAGTTATGTTAGGAATGATATGTGTGTGTGTGTGTGTGTGTGTGTGTGTGTCTTTGTGTGTGTGTGAATTGTAATTGAAGATTGCTTTCATATGAGTAGGCTTTTAAGCTTTTGGACCCCAAGGATTTGACGACTCACTCTCAAAACCAAAAAGAAGAATGGAAGATCATGAACTTAAGTTACACTATAAATTAATTTTAACTAGGATCTTAGAAACTCTTACTAAATCCCTTGAACTGATTTAATTTGCCAAATACTCTTACATGAATAGTTTATCCCTTTCACTTGTTACATAAGCTAGATGAAAAGTACCTAACTTATGTTTTATACTTTAGATCTGATATTATTTTACTACTATAAAATTATTACGGTATCTTTGATTTTTTGTTTATCTAGCTTAGAGTAGATTACTCACTAGTTTCATATAATGTTGTATCTTGTCATAGTAAATAAAAGAATTCTCAAACTTTTAATGATACTAAAATTGTGAGATTTAGTAATATACTATGTGTGTGTGGTTTTGGTTATATAACTAAAATTGTTGTTCTATAAAATAGGTTGATTGTATGCCTTTGTGTTGGCTAGTTATGATGATTGCTAACCAAATAGTTTGTGTATGTGTGTTCAAGCCAATTAACTAGTGTGCATGTGTATGTTGGATGAGCACCTAAAGTGTTTGTGTGAATTGGTGAACACCATAGGAGCTGAGAGCTATTATTTGGGTAGGAATAAGACACTGAATGTTAGGTTGTATTTGTTTATGCAACATTTGTGTGATTGAACACTAAATGAAAAAGATTTATTCCATGAAAAGATGGATAGTGTACGAGTGAGTTTGTTGTGTGCTACCTTAATGCGATTGAATGTGGAATAAACAAGGTTGCTATAAAATTTTCATATTGTCTTTAGATGGGGAAAAAGGGGTGAGATCAATGCTAATCCCTATTGTTATATTAAAATAAATTTACTTAAATCCTTATGTTTCAAGTAAATGGTTTAACCTCTTATGCTGCTCATATAATACTAAAACTTTTAATTTTTCCCATTTCTTCTTGTCTATCATGAAATGTTTGAGAAATATAAAGTGTGATCTAGGGATTATTAAGTGGAATGCATTGTGACTTACAACATAGGCTATATGAATTATGATCCAATTCCTAATAATGATTATGAAATGGAACTTGAAATTTCTTAAAGACTATTTCTCAAAATTATTGAAATATACCCTAACAAACTTTCTAAACCATTAAAGAAAGCTTCTATCTATTTAAGGATAAAATCTAATTCATAAAATGATTTTTATTACATAGAATAATTTGTTGAATTCATTAGAATATGTATTTTTTAGTATTTATATTTTCTAGTGGATTGTTCACTCACGAAGGTCCAATGAAACTCATCTTCTTTTTTTTTAAAATAAATTTTGTTTTCAAGGCGATATAGTTGCTAATCTCCATATCATCTTTCATTTGAACCAACCATAATGTAGATTGAAGAAATCAATTAGAAAAAGAAAAAAAAATTAGTAGTTGTTGCATATATGCTGAATCTGTATTATGTGTATTTAGTTGTCGGAGGATGTTTATGTGTTGGCTATTGTAAATACATGTATTATCAAGGCTTGTGACCTTGACAAATATTTGAAAAACAGAGGAGACTCTATCAAATTCTTGTAAAATCTTTTTCGACTAGTGAAATACAATTGCAAGCATTTTGTGAATATTGCAAACTAGTCTTCAATAGGAAATATGCATTTGAAAGAGTAAGAGTAAGGTTTGTAGGAAGTTTTCACCCAACGTATTCCTACACTAGTTACACTCTAAGATGGGATGTGACATTTTGAAATGGGAAAGCATATTTCTTTGTTGTTTCACAACAAAAATTATTTTTTGAGTGTAATTCATATTTTTTTTAATCAAAAACTTTTTTCTTATATAAATCAAACAACAAAAAATTTATTTTTTTCTTAATTTTTTTTATTGAATATACTTTCCTCTGTTATAGAATTTTTGTAAGACCCAAATTATTCTTTCCACTTTCTTTAATTTAATGGAACCAGTCATCCTTGTCCTTAACTACAAAAAATACTTGATTTATCAAATGATTAATTGTATGTTTTATTTTAATTTAATGGTGTGGTGTTTTATTCACTTAGAATTTAAAAACAAATGCTTGAAAAATTTTATTTGATACATGAAGTTATTCCTTATTATATTTTACATAAATCATA
This sequence comes from Saraca asoca, assembly GCA_026873985.1. Classification (NCBI taxonomy): domain Eukaryota; kingdom Viridiplantae; phylum Streptophyta; class Magnoliopsida; order Fabales; family Fabaceae; genus Saraca; species Saraca asoca. Next base: position 2,391 of record JANHAO010030194.1, on the reverse strand, counting down.
GTTTGATGCTATATATTTTGACAAAATAAATAAGTGATTTGATTTTTTATAGTTGCTTTAAATGGTTGTTCCAATTAAAGCATATTCAATTTGCAGTGTAATTTAATATACATCTTAGTTTTATATTGATATTAGCTTAATGTGTGTTTAGTTTTAATAAATTAAATATGACTCTACTTACTTAGGATTGGATAAATAATGAGTGTTATTTAAACACCTATTTTATTACACAAAATTTTCCACTTTCTTTCTTTTCTGGAAATTTCCTTCATTTTCCCCTAATGTCTTCCCTTCCTCCTCAATTTCCTAATTCTTTTTCACTCTAAGCCCCACTCATTTATACTGCTTTCCCTCACCATTGTGGCTGATATTGGCTCATGTCATCCTTCACTACAAAGCACTTTTCATCAATCAGTCACTGTCACTACTGCATTCAACTATGAGTGCATGGGTTGGGTTGGAGTTGAAGGAGTGCTTAACACCAAATGTATGTCAACCAAATCCAGCCATTTTGAAGTATGTTGTCATGCTGGTTAGCCTCGAAGCCTCACCATCCTATCTGGTTTGCTACGGGCAAGCCCAAATTTAAAGAGCTTGTGCTCTTTTAGCCAACATAGCTTCAACTGGAGTTGCAGAGCTAAAGATCCAGTCCTCCTATCTAATTGTTGTTGCTTTGTTCTCTAGTTTTTCTTTCTATCAACATTGAGCCATTGCCTATGCTTATGCCAATGCCATCTGGGTTGTGCCATTTCAATGAGCTGCCCATGTTCAACCTTCCTAGCAATTACAACTAACATCTGGCCACTAGTCAAGGCAATAGCATTACCTTCCTTCAAGCCTCATCAACACATGGCCTGTTTTCCTAATTCTTATCCATGGCTTGGAATGCTAGCTTGGGCCACTCTAATCCATCATTGCCTAGTGTTTTTGGGTCAATTAGTTCTTGTTCTTTTGCCATCTTACCATCATCCCTAGCTACGATCCACTAACCATTCTGTGTTTCTACTAGAGGCATCATGACAAGGGGACCTTGATTTGCCATTAAATGGTTGGGCCTTTGATGGGGTTAAGGTAATTCCTTTTTCATTAAGGTTATAAGCCATATTGTGAAATTTGAGTGTGGGTTGTTCAATGTGAAAATGTTAGACAATTAGAGTTATGATCATAGGCATTCGAGGTTTAGGATAGAAGAGAACAAATTTAAAGGATTTAAAATTGTTTTACACCCAATACTATGCTGCTTAATCTTAAATTAATTATAGTTAGTGGATGATGTGTTCTTTTTAAACAAGCATGGATTTGGGTAGGCTTAGTATAAGGGTCAGAATTCATTTTGTGAAATTGTTGCTTTAAAAGGGAAAAAACTAAGTAATTAGGCCTACTCTAGTGTTAAGTTTAAGAAGTTAAGAGATTGGTCAAATAGTTTTGTTATGGTTGGAATTCATAAAATAGTGAAAGAGATTGTGTAATGGCTATGCTAAGAACTTGGGATGTCCTAACTTACGGTCTTAAGGAAAGACTTGAAGATTTTGGGAGCAATTTCAAATGGAACATCTTGAAAATCAAGCTTCAAAAGATTGGAAATAGTGAGTGAACAGTTTACTCTTTCGTTATACATATATTATACAAAGGTTATTTTATTCTTAATCCTAGAACTTAATCTTTAAAACAAACCACTATTATAAAGCAAATTAGGAATTATTAGATATTTTCAAATCAAGGTAAAATTATATTCAATATTAAGTGATAGTTCTATATGTATATGCATATATTAAATGTTGATCCCCTACTACATAAATTGATATTTTGAACACTTCTTTCATGAATGAATACTTGAACCATCATGAGTTTCACATTTTGAGTACTTTTATGAATAGATGTTGGAACTCCATGAGTTGATATTTTGAGCACTTGTTTTATGAATTGGTATTTAGAGCTCTTATATATCCATAAAAAAAATTGAATTGCTAACAATTGGATATGTGCATTGATAAAAGTGATTTACTTCTCTTGATGCAATGAAAAAAAAGACGGACCTTTGGAGAATTCTATAGGAAAACCAAAAAGGGCACTTACAATGAGAACTGAAACCGATGGAGGAATAAAGGGAGAATAACCACTGGAGAGATAGGGTGACTGATAATCATTGACTGAGAACTGTTATTGATAGGTAAGGTTATCTACAAGGATTCAACAAGGGATCCTAATGCTTTATCAAAATTAAATACTTTTCTTATGTTGTATGTATGATTTAAAGCTCTTATCCATTTATATTTTTTCTTTTTATTTATCATGAGCGTATTGGAGGTTTCAAGCAATGATTTCTATGGTTTATTTGAAATTATTTGAATACTTCATGTTACATGTAAGTTGATAAGTAATCACCTATTT
>JANHAO010030193.1:0-10223 GCA_026873985.1 Saraca asoca | reverse complement strand
TAAAAGCCTACTTTCATGGTTTAGATCAATTTAAACCCTTTAAGATTTGTGCTAACCAATAAAGACTCCTAAAGAAATCTTATCTTTTTTCGTGATTAAAATCTCTTTATTTAATTGTTGAGTTCCGATGATAATCTTCTCCTTTTGGTACTTCAACTATCTACCTAACTTTAGATAAAATACTGGCCATATATTTTATCAAACTACAACTACAAGCATGTAACAATTAAACCAATTAATGCCGGTAATTATAAAAGCAAATCATTCAATAGCGATAGGAAAACCATAATTGGGTTATTCCTAATCCTAGATAAAAATCTATTCAAACATAATGAAAATAACCAAAGCAAATAATAAGAAGCAAATCGTAATAGGCAAAGAAAAGATGCAAGAATGCAAGAACAAAAATAAAGAATCAGATGCAATAAATAAAGAAACAATAAAGATGAGATGTAGTAAATAAAAGAAGTAAAAGATAGTAAAGAAAAGAAGAAGATTCAATACACCATCAAATGATACAAGTCTTGGATAAGAATCTATAACACCCTAGAATGCCCTTATTGATGATCCTTTACTTCGACAACATCTAGGTTCCTCGAATAATATGATATCTCGTATCAGGTAAATCCTTATCCCTTCCCTCTCTTACTAAAAGTATAGAATGTTCTTGTAAATTATAGCCAATACCAAGTATATAAGTAGTGATTTCAAATCCAGAGGTTAAGCATACTCTGGCAACTTTAAGTAAGGCAAAGTTTGGTTTTTTAGGGGTGATAGTGGAAAAGTTGATAGATCAATCACCCTTAATTGCCATTTTATAGAACCATACATAAGATTGTCATCTCATATGGCTCCTCATTTAGTTCTTTCAAAGGATCCTTTTCCTCGTTTGAGAATCTCCCTCCCTTTTTAGTCACATTTTCATGTTCCAATTGAACACTTTCCTTTTTTTATTCTTCTTAAAAGAGAAGATTATTCTTTATACCAAACCTATGCAGATCCAATCATGATCTTAATTATAATAAGAATAAGAAATCTTTCTCGATCAATCCTTTTATCCTTTATTCTTCAAGAATTAGAAAAATCTTTTTCAACCAAGTTTAAATTTATTCATTTGGAATCTGTACTTTTCTACTTCATTTTTATTTACTTATTTTTTATTTTTTCCATTTTGATTTCTTTTTTATTACCTTCCTTCATTCCTTAAGTCCCACAGGTTTGATCCTATAGAATCTAACATTTTCTCATTAAGCAAAAGGTATAAAATAAATTAGATTAATTTTTTGATTCAAAGTACTATGTAAAATCTTCGATTTTTTTCCTCTTTCTTTATCCCTATTCTGTTGGTATAGCATTTGAATCAATAGAGAACCCTTTCTTTTTGTATTTGTATGAATCAATATTATTACATTCTAATTCATTCCCGATACGTTCCAAGGAAAATCTCGAATTGCATCCCAAATTGATGGGTTAGTGTGAGCTTATCCATGGATTATGCATTCTTCAAATAGGAATCCATTTTCGAAAAAATCTTGGCTTTTATGCTTTGGTAGGTCCTCAAGATCCTTACGATGACTTATGTTATGTGGATATCTTTATGTTGAAGAGATATCTATATGATCTGATTGATTGCATAAAGCCTGTGGGAACAGGGGAAAGCATACAGAAAGATAGTTCTATTTCTATTACTATGAAATTCATAAATGAAGTAGTTAATGGTGGGGTTACTATTATCCTTTTTATGATGACGAATCTTGTATGTGTTTCTAAGAAAAGGAATTTGTCCATTTTTTAGGGTCTCAAAAGGGCGTCACAACAAGAACTCTTGAATTCAAATGGCAACATAGATGTAACTCTAGTTCCTTTGGAAATGGTAAGATCATTGGCACAAGAAGAGGGATTGATCCATATCATCTTGACTTGGTTCTGATTTCTCCTTTTTTTAAGTATACTAAGTCATGTTCTTCTCCTACCTATATCGAATAGAAAATGTTGAGCTAAATCTTCTTCATGTGAAACTTACTTTATTTAGATTGGGAAAATCATGCGGTTTTATGAAACCATATGCTACGGCTCAAATTCGTAGTCAATCCTATTTCTGATAGGAGTAGTTGACAATTGAATCCAATTTTTCCCATTCTTTTTCATATCCATAATAATGTGAAAAGAAAAAAAGGTCTGGCTTTAAGTTGTTCAAGAATAGTGGCATTGAGTTTCTTGACCCTTTGCCTTAGGATTAGTCAATTATATTTCTCAATAGGGCCAAGGGAATGGATATAACTTAGTGGTAGAGTGTCACCTTGATGTGGTGGAAGTCATCAGTTTGAGCCTGATTATCCCTAAACCTAATGTGAGTTTTTTTATTCTAACTTATTTCTTTGTTGTGATCAAATGATAATGGATAAGAGGCTTATGGGATAATGCAAGGGGGTAGCAAGGTCTATATTCTAGGATTGAACTCCAGGTGAATATGAAATGCATGGATGCAAGTTATCCTTGGAATGAAAGAGAATTTCAAATCAGCTTTGTTTATGAACAAGGAAGCCATAGATAATGCAATTATGAATCCCATAGAGAGTTTGATCTTGGCTTAGGATGAATGCTGGTGGCATGCTTAACATATGTAAGTCAAATAGGGAAGTGGTGTTTCTAGTGGTAGATGGGTGAGTAACACATAAGAATGTGCCCTTGGGAGAGGAACAATAGTTGGAAACAGTTGCTAATACCCAGTAGGTTGAGAAGTGTTATGGATAATTTTCGGTATCGCATAAACAGATTGGTAAAAGCCTAATAGACATACTCAGCTAACAAAGGCCTAGCTCATTTGGATTAAGGCCACCAAACTAAGACACTAAGTCACTAAATATGAGCTAAGGTCATTGGTTAACACTAGTCAAAGTAGCAACCTCAGGTCGTGAAAGCAAGGCCTAGTTTACAGCTCATGAAAAGAGTCCTCAACCATCAAGAAAGTCCATCCAGTCTCCTACTTTGGTAAGAGTTTGTTATAATCATCTGTCTTAATCTACTATGTAATCCTAATCAAGTCACGATGCTTATTTGTTATAGATTTACATTCAAACTGTAACCCCCCCAACCATTATAAAAGGGGATGAAATTATTATACATAATACATTCAATCATCAGATACAATACACTCAACAAAGAGTAATAGAAGTCGTGGATGTAAGGATCAAACTGACTTTAGCCAAATCATGTTAAAAACTTCTGGTGTCTCTTTGTTTTTCCTCTCTCTCTTTTCCTCTCTTTTCACATTCATTCTGCAGCTTAGGATTCAAAACTTGGGTTGACTGAATTTTACTATTAACATTTTGGCACTTGAATGAGGGCTCTAAACTGCATTCACCTTTATTTTCTGATGGCTAAAGGAAGAACTACCAAAAGTTCAAATGTTGCAGTTGGCCAACCAGATGGTCATACAAAATGTCAAGAGGATCTAACTCTTCATACAAGCATTTTTGCTATCTCTGTACAGGTGTTGCTGTTGACATGCCACCAATAGCCTCATGCTAACCTGATATCATTGATAAAATACAACATGGCATCAACGTCACAAGGCACTGGAGAAAATGGTAGGAGAGTTAGTTAAGGTAATTAGGGCATTAACTCAAGCATGAGCCCAGGGTTCATAAGAGCAGGTTGGAGGCACTACACAGAAAGAAGCTATCCAGTAGTTATAGGAAAGAGCCCAGGAAGAGGAGCTAGCCAAAGAAGAACATCGGCATACTCATTCAACTCACTCTACCAACTTACTACGAAGGATGGAGGTCTATCGAATTCATGAAGAAGATGAAGGAGACCATCAGCAACATGAGGGTTCCTTAAGGCTAAAAAATGACCAATAGGAGACATGCCTCAGATCAAAACTCTCCATGTCACTAGTAGAAGAAGCACAGGATCTCAGATCACCACAGAAAGAGGAGCTGACCATCTCCTAGCCTTCAGTTTAAGACTCAAGATCACATGGTGGAGGAGCTGCTTCAAAGGGTAAAATAGTTGGAACAATGCCCTCAGACTTAGGACCATCGAGATTGTTACGATGGGATGATGTCGTTCACCAAGGAGATGGTGAAGGAACCCCTCCCACACAGGCTCAAAGTTCCTACTATCCCCGTTATACAATGGGGATAGTGATCCATATGACCACTTGGATTCATTCAATGTGCAGATAGATCTTTAGACGACTAATCCTCTGGTCAAATGTCATGTTTTTCTAGCCATTCTAGGGGTCTTACCATGAACATGGTTCAAGAATCTCGAAGCTCAGAGCATTAATGGTAGGGAAGAATGCCAGAGGAGATTCATTAATCAGTACAAGGCACTAAGAAGGCAGCTCACACCACCCTGCTACCTTGTGATAGTCTTTTAGTGAAAAATGAATCATTGAAGGACCACATTATTTGATTCAGACATGAGGTTAATAACATAGAAATTCCCTCAAATGAGAGCATCTTAACAGTGATCTCAATGGGACTTCGCAAAGATGGGAAGTTATATGAGAGCATATACAAGCCTCCAGTAAGGGACCTAGGAGAATTCTACAGATGAGTTGCCAAAAAGATTAGGTGGGAGGAAACCTTTGGCCTTAAGTCCAAAGACGAGACAAATAACTCAAACCAGAGAAAAAAGAGGAACAATGCCAGCAATGGCAAGGAGAGCCAAAAAGATGACCCCAAAAACCAAGTCACAAAGAAGGCCAGGAATGAGCAATCTCTACGTAAAGATCGCTATGATAGCATCCTATTGGATACTCCAAAAAGGATCTTCATGACGGAAAAAGATAGGGAGGATTTCGGGAAGCCCAACCCCATAAAGACTCCCCACAAGTTTAGAAATGTAGACAAGTACTATGCTTATCATGATGAAGTTAGGCATAGTACTTCAAAATGCAAGGCCTTTAAAGATGCAACTAAGGACCTGGTTAGAAGAGGTCATTTAAGAGATTACGTGGTATGACCTATAGAGTAGTGACCTTAACAGCATCAACAACTTGTACGGCATCAACACCTACGGACTCTTAAGTAAAAGAAGGCACCCTCAGTAAAAAATATATTCACCATTCATTGTGGGCCACACATTGTAGGTACCTCAAACAGGTCTCATGAACGCTATGTGTGAGAAGCGAATCACGTCCTACTCATGGGACATGGTGGATTTGAAGGTCATGCTAAAAAGGAAAGAACAACCTCAGATAGCATCACTTTTATAGAGGAGCATGTGAAAGGAATACATTTTCCCCATAATGACATGCTGATTATTTGAGCCAGGATCAGTAATGCCGAGGTACGAAGGATTATGGTCGACAGAGGTAGCTTGGTGAATGTAATGTATAAAGGATGTTTTGAGTAGATGGGCTTAAGCACAGATCAATTGAAGCCTTCCCTAGAGCTCTTTCTTGGCTTTACAGGAGATGTAGTACTACTGATGGGGTAGATCAAGCTCCCCCTTACTTGTAGAGATTCAGGATGCCAAGCAACCATCTTAGTAGATTTTCTAATTATCGACTACCCCTCAGCTTCTAATGTGGTACTAGGGTAGCTTACAATGAATGACTTGGACATGGTCACATCAATCAGGACACTTATGATTAGATTCTTGACCCCCAATGGAATTGGAAATGTGCAAGGTGAGCAGCACATAGCCTGATGCTGCTATGAGGAAGCAGTTAAGTTAGGGGTGAGAGGAAAGAAGGTTAATATGGTTTCTAGTAGAAAAACACGGGTTACAAGCACAATAGGGATCAATCATGACCTCAACTCCTATAAGGTGGATGCAGATAGAGCAACTAACCCAATGGAGGAGCTCAAAGATGTACAGGTTAATGAGACAGATGTTGAAAGATGCCTCAAGCTAGGAAAAAACTTATCTCCAGATATCAAAACCCAATTTGTTGAATTTCTTAAAGAAAACTTGGACATTTTCACTTGGAACCATGAGGATATGGTAGGAATCAATCCCAAGATCATGTTATATAAGCTCAATATCAACCCTCATCATAAGTAGGTCCATTAGAATATGAGGCTAATGATCAGAGTGCGAAACATTGCTCTCAAAAAAGAGGTGGATAAGCTTTTGGCCAACAAGTTCATCCGAGAAGCTTACTACCTGACTTGGGTGGCCAACCCTATACATGTAAAGAAGAAGAATGGAAAATAGAGGACTTGCATTGATTTCACAGACCTTGACAAGGCATGTCCAAAGGATAGTTTCCCCTTATTGAGGGTCGATCAACTCGTGGATGCAACTGTTAGTCACCCACTTCTCAATTTCATGGACACCTACTTAGGGTATAATTAGATCCTCATAAACTCACAAGATAAGGAACATACCTCATTTATCATCGATCGCAGGTTATATTGTTACAAGGTGATGCCCTTTGGACTAAAGAGTGCAGGAGCAACCTATTAGCAATTAGTCAATATGATGTTCAAAGAGCAGATCAGGAAGACCATGGAGGTTTATATGGATGATATACTAGTAAAGTCTGAACAGGCCATTAACCATGTCCATAACTTATGGGAAGTGTTCCAGATATTAAGGAAGTATCAAATGAAGCTAAATCCCCACAAGTGTGCATTTGGGGTGGCTTCAGGAAAGTTCCTTGGATTCTTGGTCAATAATAGGGGAATTGAGATGAATCCAGAGAAAATTAGAGCACTTATTGATATGAGATCCCCTACTAAAATCAAGGATGTATAGAGCCTAAATGGCCAAGTTACAACACTTAGTAGGTTCATCTCCAAAGCAATGGACAAATGCATTCCATTTTTTGATGTGTTAAAAAGGACGAAACAATTTGAGTGGACAGAATAGTGCGAGTTCACTTTCCAACAACTAAAGCAATATATGGGCCAAGCTCCTCTTTTATCCAAGCTAAGGGAAGGTGAAAAGCTCATCATTTACCTGGGGTTATCCTAGCATGCTCTTAGTGCAGCACTGGTATGGGAAGAAGGAGGAGCATAGTTTTCGGTCTACTATATAAGCAAAAAGTTACTAGATACTGAAACAAGGTACTCGCCAATGGAGAAACTTGCTTACTACCTCGTGGTCGCATTGAGGAAGCTACAACCCTATTTTCGAGCATATACCATAGAAGTGCTCATATAGCTCCCACTAAGGTAGATCTTACAAAAGACTGATACCTTAGGTCATCTGATAAAGTGGGCAATTGAGCTAGCCTAGTTCGACATTAACTACAAGCCCAGGCCAGCAATCAAGGGGTAAGCTTTAGCAAACTTCATTGTAGAATTCATAGGCCTTGTAAAACAAGAAATAGAGGCTTCAAAGACTCCACACTAGGAATTATATGTCGATAGGTCATCAAGTGAATAAAAAGCCAGGGCAACGGTACTTATGATCAACCCTGAGGGACACAAAATCCTCTATGCACTAAGATTTGATTTTTAGGCCACAAATAATGAAGTTAAATATGAAGCATTGTTAGTAGGGCTTCACCTGGTAAGGGAGATGCGAGCTAAAAACCTAAGAATATTTAGTGATTACTAACTTATAGTTTGCCACGTGTGGGGTGAGTACCAGACAAGGGGATTGAAAATGGTCATCTATCTTCAAAAATTTTAAGAATTACTTGGATTTTTTTAGTAATATGAGATCAATTAGATGCCGCGAGCTCAAAACACACACACAGATGCATTAGCTCACTTGGCCACAACCAGAGATGCAGATTTTTTAGGAGCAATCCTAGTAGAGTTCCTTCCATCACCAAGCACAGAGCAGAAGGACACCGTAACAACAATTGTTGTAGTGCAAAACTCATGGATGAATCCAATCTTAGATTACTTACAAGATGGCAAACTACCACAAGATGAGATAGAAGCTCGTTGATTATGAGCTTGAGCAGCTAGGTATTACATCTATGATGAATATTATATAAAAAGGGGTTCTCGACCCCACTCCTAAGGTGTATGGATGGTCATGACTGTGACACTGTCCTGAAGGATATTCATGCTGGTCATTGCAGGAACCATGCTAGGGGGCTGTCCTTAGCCCACAAGGCACTCCGGTAGGGATTTTATTAGTCTACAATAAAACAAGATGCTATTGACCTTGTCAAAAAGTGCGACGAGTGTTAGAGATTCACCAAGATCCCATGAGCTCTACTAGCCTATCTGCAATTAATGATCAGTCCTTGGCCCTTTATGATCTGGGGCATGGACCTAATCAGACCACTCCCGATAGGCCATAAGAAATGCAAACATGCAGTAGTCATTGTTGACTATTTCACTAAGCGAGCAAAGGCAAAGGAACTAGCACAAATCTCTTTTGTGAAGATTGAAAAGTTTGTATAGGCTAATATTATTTGTAGGTTTGGAGTCCCTTTATAAATTGTGACTGATAATGGGACCCAATTCAATAGCGAGTAGTTCCTTAGATTCTGCAATGATCTTAAAATCGTGAAGAGTTTTTTAGATGTATACCATCCTTAAGCCAATGGACAAGTCAAGGCTATTAATAAGATTATCAAACAGGTCCTAAAGAAAAGATTGGAGGCCTAGAAGGGAGCATAGGTAGATAAGCTGCAGAAGGTACTTTGGGCTTATAGAACTATAGCCCGAAGCACCATAGGAAGAAACTCCCTTCTCAATGGTATATAGATTCAAAGCCATGATCCCAGCCGAACTCGAGGTAACTTCACAATGAAGAGCTACTTTCAATCTGAGGATAACAATCAATTGCTTGCTGCAAACTTTGACCCTATGGAAGAGACAAAAGAAATAGCCCACCTTAGAGTTGCAACCTATTAGCAATGGGTCATGAGATATTACAACAGGAAGGTCCGAGTTTGGCACTACAAAATCAGAGAACTCATGTTGCACCTCATCCTCCATGGAGCTCACAAAGCTAGTAAAGGGACACTAGGTTTAAACTGGGAAGGACCATACATAATCGAGGAAAATTTGGGAAATAGATCTTACCACCTAGCAGACATGAGTGGAGCTGAGTTCCCTCGAGCTTGGAACGCTGAACATCTCCGCCTATATTATTAATAAACTCAAGCTTGCTTATTTAACCTTGTAAGGTTTTATGACTAATTACTAGTTCCTAAATGAATTTTCAAACAGAACCCCAAAAGCAAACTATCGGCCTTCTAATCAAGAAGTGAACCCTGGCCCTTTTAATCTGGAATGAGCATTCATCTTAATAAAATTGATTGAGACATGGTTTTCTAGCTAATGGCTCATTGCCAGCTGAGGCGTGAAGGTGCTCAAATCCTTTTCCAGCTGATGGCTCATTGTCTTAGGCACTTAATTTACTACTTGGCACTACATGTGACCAACTATTCAGTACCATATTCAACCTACTCTCTAGCACCGTATGCAACTTATTATTCAGCATCGCATATGACCTACTCTCTGACACCACATGTGACCAACTATTCAACATCATATATGACCTATTAATAACACAATATTTAACACATCTATTTGTCCTCATACTTAAAATTTTAAGTGCCAAAATGATTTGTTTCAGTTGTGTTAATGTGTAATTGTGATTTGGTGTCAATTGGCTCATTAAAACAAATTTCTGCATTTTTGGCCATTTTAGGGCATTTTCTGTAATTCTTGTATAACTTGATCTATACTTGTCCAATTGATGTGATTCTTATCTTGTAGGAAAGCTAAGAGATATCTCTACAAATCTCATGAAGACTATAAGAGCTGAATCCATCATTTGGTTACCTAAATTTGGAGATGAAATTACTGCCAGAATACTGTCTCTCAAGTAGCCGACCTTCATTCATTCAAAAGACAATATCTTGAGCTAGGAAGATCCAATTGAGGTGAAACTAAGCCCAAATGGAATCTAATACAGTTTTCCACAACTTTCATGAAGACTTCTAGACTTGATTCCAGCAATTTGGGTGTGAAATATGGTTTGTAACTCATGGGTAGAATTGCTATAGAAATGGGCTGATGAAGAACTAAATTTTATTGGCCCCATTTGCAATGAGTTTGAGCCCAATTGCCACATCCTTTGCTCCAGCCTGTAACCAGCCAATTGGAGACTTGAAAGAGAGATAAAAGAGACAAGAAGAAGTAGAGAAGTAGCCTGCAAGCAAACACATAGCACACAAAAGGACAGATAGCAGCAACCTGGCAGAAAGAAAAGCCTGCAACACTACTTTTTTGTCTTCTCCTTTTTCCCAGATAAAAATTCTTTTTGTAAAAGTCTCTGAAGAGGGA
>JANHAO010030192.1:0-10208 GCA_026873985.1 Saraca asoca | reverse complement strand
ACTTCAAGAATCTATACCAATATTTTGAAGTTTTAAAGCTCAAATTTTATGTATTTAGTCTATTTCTATGTAATAAAACTATAATCAAATGATATCTAATTATTTGCTAAAAGAAAAACATTCAAATAACCAAGAAGCTAACATGCTTTTCTTTTTGTTTATGAATAATGTTGAGGTTTATAGGTTAGATCAATAGTGATTTGGCATATCTAGCCCACTCTTGAGCAACTCTTACCATTCATGTGAATTAATATACATTTTTTGCTTGTGATCTACCGAATATTTGATGACAGTTGATGGAAATGAGTTTTGTAATTATGAGACATAATTTGTGATTGAATGGATTAACTAATAAAATGATTAGTTTGCTATTAAAATAGTTGGATTTTATATGTGTTTAAGCTTTTAAAACATGTTGAGATGAGATCTTATAATTTATGGTTGAAATGGAAGTTGTCTTTCATTATTTTTCTACTGTTGCCTGTAATTTCTATTCATGCAAGTCGAATAGCAGTATTTTTAACTAAACCCGTGATCATGCTCATAAAATCCCAGTAGTTTGGCTCTTATGATTCAAATTAAAACTTGAACTAGATTTGTACAGTTGGAATCGATCTTTTCTACTCTATTTTTCGATTCCAATCATGATCCTAATCATGTTTATAATTGGACTTCCTAAAAGATTACACAATTTGTCAAGCAAGCTTGCAATTATAACTAATTTTCCTTGAGTCAAATCAAATTTTTCACATTTGAACTCCTCAATTCTGATTGCAATTCTACTTGAAACAATCCTACTTAGGATTTTGATCGTATCTTTAGAAATTTTCACATTTTTTAGCCTAACCTCACTTCTTTCAAAACTATTTCCTACTCCCTTGGTTTAGTCTTGTATAAACCCTAATAAATTGAGTATAAAAATTAAGAAATCTTAAATAGGTAATTACAATTTAATATTATTGAATTTAAAAATTGGCTATGTAAATTATTAATATTAAATTAATTATATAGTCATATGATGTAACAAAAAATGTATGGTGCAATTACAAATAGAATGCAACTCTTGTGACTAGGATTGTGGCCAAATGACAATGATATGATATAGTTGTCATGAGAATTATATTGTTTAATGGTTGTTACTTAGCATAAGATCCAAAATGGAACATGATATCATGAGTGATGATGCAATATGTTGATGTGATCTCGAGGATGTATCTACTATAGGATTGATATCCTTGACTATTTGAAAGCACTTATGAGGATTAGAATGTGAATGATGCATTGTGATGGGGAATAATGAATCGGATCCTGAATCTACATGTTCTGAAATGATAAGTGGAATAAGGAGGGCTTAGAGGGATAAAGCTTGGATTATGTGGGATAAGGCTAGACCGAAGTAATAAAGAGATTTATGACTTATTGTTATGACATATTTGACTTATTTTTATTGCCATAGGAAATATTGAGATGTGATATTATAAGATTAGAATACATAATGAATCAAAATGGTGACCTATGGCTATGAGAGCTCGACTCAACATAATGCGATAGAAAGATTATGATGTGATTATCCTCATGCATAGATCTCTACTATTTAATATTTACTTATGAAATGTGCATAAGAAATGGATCTCTATTGTTTGAAGAGTTCATAAGTTTAGTACATTTTATTCACTAAGCCTCAGACTCATTTTGAAGTTCACAAGTTTGGTACATTTTATTCACTGAGACCCAAACTCATTCTTCTGTAGATTATTTTTTAGATTCTCAAGATGTTGTCACCAATCCTACCCCTGCAAAGTAACAATAGATAACAACCCGATGGAAATCACAACTGATACATACACTACCATAGCCTCAGGCCCTTTAGAATCATATCAAATAAACAACCATTACACCATCATCCTAAATTTAACAAGATGTGAAGTTCTTCATGACGTCGAGATCATCCCGTCGAAGCTACCCAATGCACCTCTAATGATGGACCTAGGATCGTTTGACCCCTAAAAGGTCTACCATCAATATATAAACAATTGTGCTACCCTTTTTTAGAAAGCCTGTAAATAGAAAGGCCATAGGATTTAGTTAGCTTAACCTATACTTTTGATATTGTGATAAGACATAAGTTAATCTAACTTCTTTTGAATGCCTTGTTTGAGAAGTACATGAGGTAGTTTGGGGATGGTTTCTAGGTTTTGTTTAGGGAAAGTTGAAAATATTTTGTAAGTGAAAAATTTGTAAGAATTTAGTATAATCTGGCAATACTACCATTGGCTTATTGGGCGATGCCAGTGTAAATTATATAAAATATGTATATATTTTTCTATGAGCATTCATACCTTTCTTTAGTTTGCTATAATCTAGTTAGTCAATGAGATTTGGATGATTATCACTAAGGAAATACTAAGATAATTGTAATAGGAATAAATGGTAGAGGTTAGTGAATATGCAAATAGGAAATGATATTCATGCTAGTCATGACCAAGATTTTTGGGTCGTGACACCAACAGCAAACCAATTAATTATCTCCAATTTTCTAGAAAAATTAATTCACCCTGGCAAAAATCAAAACCTTATTATTACTCATAACCATAAACCAAAAAATTGCTTATAAAAATTCATTTAGCAATAAATTACATTAAACAACTAATTAATTGGCCCTATTAACTAATCATCCATAATAATTATTAGTATTACAATAAGGAATCAAGAGAAATTAATTGGGAATAAATTGACAATAAAAGTAAGTCTTACAATTAACAAGAAAATTGGTGCAAAATTTCCCTTATATTGAAGTAAGAGTTTAACTACATATTAATATAAAAATAAAAGAAAAATAAAGAAGAAGAGAAATCCTAATTAGGGCCAGAGTCTTACCTTAGTGAGATCCTCTCCTCCTAAAAGTAGAGAAAAATGAAAATAATCTAAAATTGATTACATTTGTGGCTCAACTAAGCTTTTATAAAAGCTCATTGCACTGCTAATTAATGTTAGAAGGAGGCTTAATTGGTCATATGTCCATTCATATGAAATGTATCTTTGTCTCTCAAGAGTCCAATGGCCTTGACCTTGCACAAAAATTCAATTCCTAGCTCAAGTTATAGGCCAAAAACTAAAAAAGATTTTTGAAGTAGTGCAACCCGTAAAAGAATTTAACACTTAAGTCCATAACCTTGTAATGAATTGAAAATGGTGTGGTTTAAGCTCAAGTCCTTCATAAAAGTTGTAGGAATGAATCTTAACTATTCTATAGGCTTAATTTCGCACCAAAATTATGGATGGAGCTCCACTTATGATGAAAAAATTTAAACGAGTTCTGGGTCATATGGTAGTTTTCAGGCTTTATTTAACCTCTAGAATGGTTGAACTAGGTTTTGGGCTTTTCATAACATTTTTAGATTTTTATTTTATTTTTCCAAAGATATAAGAATCACTCAAAATCGAAATCTAAAACTCAAGATACACCTAAAAACATGAAATAGTATGAAATTACCAAATTAATTCAATTAAGCACAAAAATTGACCAAACCACAAAACCAATTACAAATATCTAATTAAGCACATAAGCATGACAAAAAAAATAAGTATAGAAAAGATATAAATATGTACAAATTGTGCTCATCACAGACAATAATATCTGCTCTCAAAAGGCTTTGTCAACAAAGGTTATATTTTTCAATCATTTCAGGAACTTAAAGCTTGGAAAAGTGTGTGGAAGATCTAAACTTGTCATCAGAGACTCAATCACCAAAAGGCATAAAAATTCAAAAAGAATAAATTCAAAGTTAGATATTTCATAAGGAAGAAAACCAAAGGAAAGAAAAAAAAGGAGACAGATGTTTCATTTGTAAACAGAAGGGACACTCTGCAAAAAAAATGCCTTAATACAGCTTCAAAATCAAATAGGCCAATAATAAGCCACAAATGAAGATTTTAAGTCTCTTTTTGAAAAAGAAGGACAAAAGCTATCAGTAGAAACTATTTTTTGCATAAAAGAAGAACAAAAAAATTACTGACTCTTAAAAACCCTAAAAGAATCTAATGAGGAAGAGTTTCATATGATGCAAGTTAATCCTTTAAGCAATGCTTTAGATGCTAATCTATTAGACTCAAAAGAAATTTCAAAACCTTTATTTGGTTATTGTTGTGTCCCTGCAAGCAAAGCCAAAATCATTCCTAAAAAAATATGATAAGCCTTTCAATGTCATTGCCTTTTTTAATGCTGAAGCAATGGATTTCATTATAGCCCCTGAAATGCTACTTGTTGACTCATGGAAAAAGACTTATAAGTTGTTAGAAAATTGAAAGAATTTTCCAAAGATCTTCGTCCCTTTCATATTCCTTCAAATGATGGTCAAAGAATTCTTCAAATAGATGCTAGTGATCAATATTGGGGAACTGCACTTTTAGATTCAAATTAGGGCAAAGTTATATGTGGTTACCAAAGTGGAAAGTTAAGTCTATTGAGCAACATTATCATTCCACTTTTAAAGAAATACTTGTTATGAAAAAAGCTATTGAAAAATTCAAGTTTATTTTACAAGAAGGCATTTGCTCGTTAAAATAGACATGTAGGCATTTCTAGCAATGCTCAATGTAAAAAAAAATGCTAGTGCCCCATCCACAATTGGTTTGAAGGAAGAACTAGTTTGAACAATGGAAGTTTCATGTTAAGCATATCAAAGAGAAAGGAAATTTTCTTCCTAATTTCTTTTTCATACCAATTGAGTTCAATCCTAATCTTTATTTCTCCAATTTTGTACCAAAGTCTTTAAAGATAACAATAATTCCTATTTATCTTATGGAACCAGACTTAGAACCACCAGAGCCATTACATTTTGAAACCCTTCCTTTGGAATAAAAACTAATATTCTAGTAAAGCTTTTCAAGGAAAGAATGAAGAGTTTGATATATGCATGCATTATAGAATTTGGTCTTGGAGGAATTGTTTGGCCAATATTATACATCCAAACTACCTATATTTCTTAATCTCTGATTTAATCACTTCATATCATTTTCCAAAGATAGGGTAAGCATTGTTCAGAAGTTTGGCTCAAATCTATACTTTTGGGTGCTTATTCAACATAAAGGAAGCTCTTTCCTTTTGTCAAGTCCCACAATCAAAGTTAAAATTCAAAACTTGGGATCTTACCTTTATTCCTTTAGGGCAATATTATACTCCTTTTAGATTAACTTGATATCCTTTTTAAAATTTGCACTGTTTGAAAATTATACAGTAGAATTAATTTAGATTATTATAGTAAGAAATGATAATCAAAATTAATGCAGATAGCAGAAATGATATCAGGCAGTAAAGAAAGAAATAGTAAGCTACAATTTTTAAAGTGGTTTAACTTCACCTGAAACAGCAGATGAAGTTTACTCCATTTGGATAATCCTTAACCTGATCACCACTTCAATTAAAAGAAAACAAGTAGGATTACTAAACTTTTAAACTGCCAGTATATACAAAAGATTACACAAGAATTTATAAGGATCTTGCTAACTTAGAAAAATTTACATAGGCTCTTCTAAACCTAAACAAAGACACAAGAAATTAACAGGCTCTTACTCACCTAAATAAGATTTCTAAATCCCTAGAAATCTTGAAATAAAAGAATAGGGTAAAGTAAAATACAATACCAAAGATTTGAGATGAAATCTCAAATAACTAAGATGAATATCAGCAAATGTTTAATTCATAATCCTTGGATTAAATCTCAGAATTCTTGTGAGATAGAGAGAAATCTAGTTAAGCACATTTCTCAAAAAATTTCGCACTTGAATGATGGAAAATCGTGTGTATGCTGTGAAAATTAAAAGGTAGTGGGATTTTTATAATTGTTGTAATGAATTGTAACAGAATAACTATTTTTAAGTTGGTGAATCGATTACTGAATCGATTCAGAGAAATCTCCCAACATTCAGTTTTAAAAATTTGAAAATCATTCTTCATGAATCGATATGTGAATTAATTCATATAGATTTTCAAATATGAATCGATGTGGGAATCGATTCGTATTGTGTAAAACAATTTTTATAAAATTTGTACTTTCTTCAAGTGGTGTTTCTACCTCATTTTGAAAATATTGTTTAAATCAAACTTCTTTTGAAATTCATTTACAAGAGATGCTAAAAATAAAATAATTCAAATTTCTAATGTTGATCTTCTTGAATCACAAATGTATACTTTGAAACCTATAAAACAAAATAAAATAAGCAGTGAAGTATAATATTAAATATAAATGTGAATGACTTGATTAAAATTATTTTTTGACATCAAAACCAAGAAATATATGTAGATAGGGTAACCTATGCTAACACTTTTTTATTCTTGGCAATAATTGGAAGATTAGAAGGACCTTATACACCATACTTCTATTTTATTCGGTGGTTATTATTATTCAAACCCATTGGTGAAAGGCGTCAAGATTTTACAGATCTTCCTTTTTGTTCTAATTCTCTTTCATTCTCATTGGTACTTAGAGCATGATGAAGAAGGCAAAATAAATTTCAAAGAACATTTTCATTACCAAGTTAAGATATCCATTCCATCAAATTTTATTCATTATCCCTAAGCAAGATATGATCATTAGAGACATGTTAATGCTGTTGTAACTTTAGCAAATGGAGTTGATCCAACTATGCTTCCTTATGAAGTTTGACAAGTGAGCATATGGTCACTCTGGTCAAACGAAATCTTTTCACATCAGTACTCTCTTTGGTGCAATAATGCATATCAAGTATGGGAAATGATGCATCTAGATGAAATCATTGTATGGTTAGATGAACTTGACTCAGAAAGCTCAAGATCAGGAGATAGTGAACTATATCATAAGGCTTAATCTTTATTTATTAGTGGGAATGCTTTGTACTTTATGCATAATAGGTGTTTACACTTTGTGTTGATATCCATGTAAAACCTGACCCATGTGTTAGTGGTATTTGTTTGCAATCCTAGTAGCCAATGTGAAGCTATCATATGGTGTGTAATCCCTAAAGATGTTATCTGTTTGTATAAAGCCCGGTTATAAATAAGTGTGCTCTTTAGCTCTTCAAGATAGAGCAATCCTTCTTGTATCAGCATCCATGTAAAACCCAACATGTGTATTAGTATTATATATTTGTAATCCTAGCAATCAATATGAAGTTGTCTTGTGGCGTGTAATCCCTTAGGATATCACTATCATTTTGGATTAAGCAAAAAAGGAGTGTAAAGGTCTAGGAATTCAAACCATGGAGAAGAAAGGAGAAAAGGACTTTACTTATTTCTCTATAGCAACATTTCATTCACTAATCATAAGGGATGGTTTGGTCAATTTTCTAAAATTGATGGGTCCCTGTACTTAATCCTAACTCAACCTTTAAAAAGATGTAAATTACCCATAAATAAATAATTTGGATTATGGAGAGTACATTTTTGTTAGAGAATGTTTTATAAATCTAAATTGTTACCTAGATGACTTTTTATTACATATGAGACTAGGTATCAGGTGTTCAAGGATATAATTCTATATTTTTTTTCCTTTTGCTTTTGAGCATTTTTTCCTTGTTTTCTTGAAAATAAATTATTATTTGATTCTACATCTATCATAATTTAATTTAAATAGATGATATCTATTTAGGTTTTTTTTTATGTATGTACTGTATGAAAATTCTTATATAATATTAGGTACAACTAACATAATTCTTCTCTTAATGTAAGGTGTTTTCTTTTCCTCCTTTTCAAATTATAAGGGTTTAATATATGTTTTGAAGATAAAGGTTATTTGAAAAATTAATTTGCAAAGGCTTCAAAAGAAGAATTAATTTTTTCTTTTCACAAAAAATTGCTCTTTGCTTTCACTTTTATAAAACTTATTTACATGAGCTTTAACAAAGAGTTAGTTGTATAGACATATGGAAACAATAATATATCTTTGAAAATTTTGAGAAATGATTATCCATTTGTTCAAATTTAAGCTTAATTTGTTTTCTAAAAAAAATTAGAGTATTTAAGCAAGTCAGTTGCTCTTTGCACATGGATACAGAAAGGCCAATACATTAATATTTAAATAAAGACTAGAGGTCAAACACATTTAACATTTGTAAAATGCAAAAGAGCAAGCATAATAAAATTAGTCCCTACATTACCTGAGTTTTATTAGAAGATCAACTATAAAATATTGTAAAAGGATAGAATCAACCCCACTTTATTCTTTTTAGAAAAATTTAAAAGAGTAAAATTATAATTTGAAATTAGGTAAATTACCCTAACCTCTCCTGAGGTTTGACTTAATTACACTACCTTTTCTCTGATTTTCAAAAATATAGTATCCACTCCCTACATTTTGTTTTATCATTGCACTCCTTTTCCTTATGGCTAACAATCCATCAATTTTGAGTGATAGAAGTGGGACCCACACCAATCACTAGTTGACTTTGGAGAATTTGTGGTTGATTTGTCCCCGTTGTAGGTTAATAAAAATTAGAGTTGTGTTAGAGAAGTTTCAGGTTTTCTAAACTTGAAGACTGATAGAAAGATGGCTCCTCGATACTACTCCATAGTTGTAGGTTTGTTTCTCCATTTTCCTTGTTTTCATTTTTTCGTCCCTTTGTTCTAATATTTCTCCATCATTTTTTCTATTTTCCCATTTTGCCTTATTGGCTAGGTGCAATTTTTCTACAAAGTTTGATAATGGGTTCATCAAGTATGGGTGAAAGTGGGCCTAGCAAAGGCTCTAATATGAGGTTTCGTAACAAAAGGTGTTAATGAAATAGTTACAGTTTCTTGTGGAAAAAAATTAGAAGCTAATATGCTCTTATTTTTTATTTTGAAAAGCATAGAAAATTTTGTGAAATAGTTGCAGTTTCTTGTATTCCAGCTATTGAGGTGAGTGATACTTACCATTCTTATGAATAATAACTTGATTCTTGCTTGAGATCTATTAATTTGTAGTGCAAGTTAGTAAAAAATGAGTTTTGTGATAATATGATGAAACTTGATGATTAAGTGGAATATTGAAATAGTAATGAGCATGATGTTAAAATAACTGAGTTTGTATTTATTTATGCTTCCAAAAACATGGGATAATAAGATCCTATAGTGTATTTTTGTATTAGAAATGGTTTCCCCTGTTTTTTTGCTGTTAATATATAAAATCTACTTGTGCGAGTTAAATCACACCATTTTAAACTAAACTTGCAATTGTGCTCGAATAAACCAAATAAATTTTCTTGATCGATTCGAATTGAATTTTGAACTAGAATTTTACAATTTAAATTAACTAACCCTACTCTATTTTTTGATTCTGACCGTGATTCTGATCGTGTTTGAAATTAGACTTCCCAGAAGTTTTCAAAATTTGGTGAGTAGACTCACAATTTTAACTACATTGCCCTTAAGTCGAATCGAGCTTTTCACAAATAATTTTTCAATTCTAATCACAATAATGCTCGTTTTCATCAACGATTCTAATCACGATTCTAATTGCACTTTCAGTAAGTTCTATATTATTAAACTAATATTTACTCCTTCTTAATTTTTATCTAAATTCTTTGAGTTACCCTTATAATGAATCCAAATAATCTAGGCATAATAAACAAAAGACTATAAAAATGTAATTCAAAAGTAATACCTAAGAATTAAATTATGGTACATGAAAGAACACCCAATCAATGGATTTATAAATCAAAGTTTATGAGATAAGAAAGTATGAGAATGATAATGAATGACTATGATTGTGGAAATACGATATTGTGAAGTTATGATTATTGTTGAAATTATAATCGTTTACAATGAATGATTATATGATGCAAATCTTGATTATGTATATAAGACATAAAATGATACACAATGTTATCAATGATAATGAAATATGTTGATATGAAATTGATGAAATATCCATCATGAGGCATGGAATGATATTGTCATGACCCAATTCTCAGGTCTGTGACCGGTATAGAAGATTACCCGTAGGATACCTCCTACAAGCCTAACTATACATTTTGACCCTTAGTTTTCTTTTATTCCTGTCAAAAATTCGACAGAATTTCCTCTATACACTGGACACCGAGGCTCAAGGCCTTATTTTGTCAGAACCTGATAAACAATTTACATAAATATACAGTGGCCCAGGCTGACCAACAACAATCTACTGGGCATCCAGAACTCAATTACAAATATAACATAATAAATATTATAGATTTATACAATAAACCATAGACAG
>JANHAO010030191.1:0-10208 GCA_026873985.1 Saraca asoca | reverse complement strand
AACTATTTACAAAATTGCCCCTCTGAAACCAAACTCTTTCAAACAAGTCCCTAACACTTTTCAATTTAGTCTTTTTTCATTTTTAACTTTTATTTTCAATTTTCCTTTTTATTTTCTTATTTTTCCAGGTATTACAGCTTAGCATACCAAGGAAGAGTAAAAGAAAAGAGAAAGATAAGGGACCAGCATCTATCAAAGCTAAGAGGTAAGCTATTGTGAAATGTAGTAACTGCCAATAATTAGGCCATAACATAAGAGGCTATTAAAGGGCACCTATGTAGGGAAGAAAAAAAAAAGGTGTGAACAAGGTAAATCACATCATATATATCACTAACATGTTCTAAAACTTGTTATTATAAAAATTTTAATTTCATCTCACTATTATATGTAGAAGCCTGCTATAAGCCAGGGAGGACCTTCACAAATATCACCTACAACAAAGTCTTAAACATTAAGAAGGACAATTGTTTCTACTACAGTAGCATTTGCCTGGGTTAAGGCTATGAAGCAATACTTAGCAAAGAAAGTAAATAGGGTAATTTATGTCTATAACATCTGTTGTTACTTATTGCTTTTGTTATGCTTTTTTGTTGTCATTCGTCATTGCTTTTACTATCAAGACCTTGGTTTCTGCTATGATTTGTTGTTGCTTTTATTGTCAAGACCTTGAAATTGCTTTGGTTTTTACTGTCAAAACCTACTATTGGTTCCATTTTTTGCAAAAAGCTCGAGAATAGCCACAAGCTTAAGATAAACCATCTAGCTTTATTGCTCAAGAAGAGCCATAAGCTCAAGATCAACCATCAAGCTTTGTTGACTTCAATTGTCATGCCTCGATCCATGGAATATGATCGGCATAGAAGGTTACCATCAGAAAACTCCCTCCAACAGGAAACCCTCTACAAGCCTTATAATGCAAATAACATAGTAATGACTTACTATTTCATCAATCCATGATGAAATATTTATATATTAAAAATTTTAATAAAAATTCGACAGTTTCCTCTGTTTTTCAGATACTTGGCCTCAAGGCCTATACAACAACAAAAGGGCTACATGCCCACCATAACCTATACCATGTTACATCAAACACAATGGCCCAGATTACACAATCTACATCTTACTGGACACTTATCAACTATAACATATGCATATACATTCCTATCAATTGCCAAACTTTATATCACAGTTATACCTTAAATCTCCACTGGATGTGATCTACTCGGTCAGTCAGTAGATCCTAAGTTAGGAGGGCATGGGGAAATAATAGGAGTATCCTTTGGCTCTGAAAAATATGAAAATGAAAAAGTGAGTTTCATTAAAACTCAGTGAGTAAACAATCCTATGATTATCCAAAAATTTTATTTAAAAATCATGTTCGAAAGTATATATATATAGCTATGAAAATATGCTTACCCATTTAGACGTCATAATCTCATGACAAGTTTCGAAGCTTCATCCATTAAAATAGTTAAACAATTGTAATATGATATTTAACAGAATGAAATATACAACAATACATGATACTATAGAAAATATCCAATAAGTTTTCTGAAATATAATAATGCTTATAACAAAACAATCAACTAGAAACCCAATGGAAAAATTCCCAGAGGTAACCATACAATATAAACATAACTCCATAACATAGCTCCAATCCATCCATCTCACCTGTAATCATCATCATAATCCATCCATCTTGCCTGTATTCATCCATCTCTCCTATAAGAGTTTTTGTTCACAAGTACACTTGAGGTTTACTAATAAATTTCTCAATGGGTTCAGTATCTCAAACCAATAATTTAAAAATATCACGTACTATGAAAGTTCTGTTTTGGGCAAGCAACATTTACAAAACCATACGTAAACCTGCTGATACATTTTTCATCTCTAGTCGTCACATAGAAAAATAGGATTACCAATTCCAATGACATAAAGCAAGATGAAAATGCATCATTTGATCATGGCAAACCATTTCATGTACACATATAACATATAAATATACTTTCAAGACCACTTTAATATATAGGAAAATTTTATTATTTAAAAAGGATTCATAATATTTCATATAATAAAATTATTTTATAATTACACATGAGATCATTAAGTGAGGAAGATTGTCCACTCACCTTAGAAAAATCCTTAGAAAGCTAAGTCAGTTAAATCTCCATAAATTTGTCATTGGTATGCTTGACTCATTAAAGGGAATTTATCTGAAGCTGATGAATAGCAATATCTCAGTATACCTTAACTTTGAAAGTTAGGGTTTCAAGTAAACCATCTTGAAAACTT
Organism: Saraca asoca; assembly: GCA_026873985.1. Lineage (NCBI taxonomy): Eukaryota > Viridiplantae > Streptophyta > Magnoliopsida > Fabales > Fabaceae > Saraca > Saraca asoca. The sequence continues at coordinate 7,916 of JANHAO010030191.1, read as the reverse complement.
AATGTAAGTAAGTTATAAAATAAATCTTTTGTTCTATGATTACTCACCACCCTCCAAAGTGCAAGAGGGGAGCTTAGCCTAAGCTAGATCACCACCGGTGAGCTAGTAGGGGTGTTAGTCGAACCAATCAGAGGATAAGAAAGAAACAGTAGTGTTGAGTAGTAGTCGAGCTTAGTAAGCTACGGGGAAACGCCGTGGAGCTAAATGGCAACCAGAGCTCACCAATCCGAGGAAAGGTGAAAAAGTAAAGGTCGTTGGCGAAGCAAAGAAAGAGAATGCAAAAGACGTCTCGATGAGAGGGAGAGCTACCGAGAGCTGGGTCGAAGAGATGGGATGTCGAAGAAGATGTCAGATGTCCTAACTTACCGGAGCTCGCTGAAGATGGCGACTAAAGAAAAGACGACAATCGATTGGAGATCAGGCAAGGAGGAGCCAGCCTGGGAAAAGCTTCGGGAGCGCACTGGAGGAAGAAGAAACCGACTGGAGAAAAATTTATACATAAAAGGAAATAGAAAAATTTGTACTTTAACCCCATTGACCTTCCACCGCCTTCAAAAATGCCCTTTTGAAGAATAAGAAATTATGTATGGCCCCAACAAAATTAAAGATTTTCACCTTGATCCATCAGTAACATTTTTTTTAGATATTACAGTAATGAAGGTGCTACTCAATGAAGCTCTAACATGGCTATGCAATCAAAGCTGGTATCGTTTCAAGGGAAGGTTTTTTTGAGGGAGTTTTGTCTAACAAAGGTACAACTGCTAGTGTACAAAGTTTCAAATAGTTTGATATATATGGGAATCTTTTCCTTTTTGCATTATGGCCATATCTTTCTAAATTTCATTTGGATTGAATTTATGTTAAATTTTAGTTGAATTTAGGCACATTTTGGTGATGAATGTATGTTAAATTTCAAGTGAATTTAGCAACATTTAGGTGTTGAATTTGGGTTTAAGACACAACTAAACAGTAGTGCTACTACCTATTTTGAATATATATTTTGAAGTAATGATATTTGATTTTTTTTTCCAATTCTTTATCAATTTGGCATCAAGACATAAACAATATTCTTGGGCTATTATATTTTTAGGCCTTTTCTCCATATTATATGCTTTTTGGATTTAAGATAGTATTTAGCTTTTAAACTTTTGCAAATCAAGCTCAATAAAATTATCAAAAGCAAATTTATTGATTTAAATACAAAATGTCATTATATGGCCAAATAAAAATAAAATAATGACATCTCAAGCCATTACAAAAACAATAACTACTAACAGTAAAACTACAAGGCAAAATAAAAATAACCCATTTAAACATGTTTTATGTGTACCAGAGCTCATTTCTAATATATGCAATTTGGGAGACAACTTTTTTATCTCATCCTTTAGTTCATGAATCTCAGCTATGTAAGCCATACATTGCTCATTTTGATCATATTATGTAATAATCTCAGTTGAAAAAACCTCTTTTACCATTAATAAGTGCATACCATGAAATGAAATCACACAAAAAATAACAATCATGATATAATTTGTTCCTATTCTTCTCAGATTTAGAAATTTTTATTGAGCATATTTGTCCATATTCACATTTTTTCCTCAAAAACCTCAATCCTTTTGAATTCACATTAGCATATGACATTTGCATATAAATAAAAATGAAAAAGATTAAAATAAAAAAAGATAAACAAAAATAATACTTACATACTAATCATAAAATTATCAAAAACTGGCTTTGTTTGTCCCCTTTAGTAGCAACAAAGGGAGGCTTCAATGTAATACTTATTTTAATATACTCTAAAAGGGTAAAATTGAAATTATATGGTAAATTTTCACACATAACAGTTAAAAGATGAAAAAATGTCACTGTTAGCTTTAAAAGAAGTTATGTGTAATGTATTTTTAAAGTACAAGAGAGTTCTGCATAGGTTTAAAAAATATAAAAGAGGTTTGTATATTTTCTATCCATCATAGGGAGGATAGAGTATTTTATTCCATTTTTTAATAGACTTCTACGCATCCTTTGCCGGCCCAAATGAGTCCAATACGACGCTGTTCATAGCATACCAAAGGGGCCCATCGGTCAAACGCAAGAACAGTCCAAATGTGAATACCGTTAGGGGACGATGCTGACGTGGTAGCCCAAAAATTTCCATTTTCCCTAATCTTTTCTCAGAAAATGAAGAAAAAAGGAAAGAAAATAGGCGCCGGAGAAAGCGAGACGCTTGAGGCCATTTTGTGTTGCTGCCCAACAGAGTCAGAAGCTGAGGTCGCTGTGCTGTCTCAGTTCAACGTTTACACTTTCATGGAATATGCATCTCCCTTTGATCCCCATGCTTAGCGATACTTACTGTAACTAGCCATATCCGCGTGTTTTTGTTCTTAGCTACGACACCGTTTTGGTGTGTTCTATGTGTGCCTCCCTGCTTGTGCTATGGCCGAATCATCATCTTCTCTTTCGGAAAATTGGAGAAATAACAAGTTATGCAAAGGAGCATTTGCTGTCACCGGGATCATGGTTACTCTCGTCACCTATGGTGTCTTGCAGGTTTTTTTTCGATCATCTTTGACTTTTTCTATTTGTTTATAAGAGCATTTCTGTAAATGCGGTTTTCATGCAATATTGTAATTCAAAATCAATGAGTTTTGCTAGGGTTGACGTTTTCGTCTTAAATTTATGAGGTCATATCGATTTTGTCTTTCTTATTGGCGTGCATGGCAAAGTTAGGAATTGTGTAGTGGCTGCAATTAACTTGCAATAGTTGCCAGAAAGAAAGAGATCAAAACACCATATAGCCCGTATGATTTGTATATGCACATGGGAACAAGTGCATGCACGACTATTGGTTAATCAAGTTATTATCTGTAAAAGGTTTAGTAACGTGGAAGACGGAGATAGCATAATGAACAAAAATTGATGAGCTGTTGATACTCCAAATTATACTAATTTTGCTCATAAATTTTGGGATGACGACTATTTTACTTTCATTGAATGGGGCTTCTTCTGTTTTCAGCATTGGATAAGATTAACAGCCCTGTGGTACTTGAACATTGTTTCACTGGCATTATTGATACTTGTAGGAGAAGATCATGAGAGTTCCATATGGGATGGACAAGGAGTACTTTAAATACTCACTGTTTCTTGTCTTCTGCAACCGGATCACAACTTCTGCTGTTTCTGCAGGTGCTTTACTGGTAAGAACTAAGATGTTGTATGGGAAATTACTGTCATGCGCTTTGATGAATAAGGATCTTGTGGATACTGCCTGTCTGTCTTGTGACTGCATGTGTTGTCCTGAATCGTTTGCATCTTTGTCAATTCTTGTAGTTACAATTTCCAGTTTTTCTTTTAGGTGAGTAAAAGAGCTTTGGATCCAGTGGCTCCTGTTTATAAGTATTGCCTTGTTTCGGTAACAAACATATTGACCACCACATGTCAGTATGAGGTAAGCTGCGTACCTTGCATACCTATGCATAATCCAAAGTTCACATTAACATGCTGTTCTTGTTCAGGCCCTCAAATATGTCACTTTCCCTGTTCAGACTCTTGCAAAGTGTGCTAAAATGATACCAGTTATGGTAAGTGAAACTTTTCAGTTATTGTTATGATCATTATTGTGTCCATTTATTTGAAATTTCCTATATTGTGAGAAATGAGATTTGTGATTACTGGGTGATTGCTTCATTCATATTATATCATCCCATCTCCAGTTCTGTCTTATATCATTGATTTGTGTCTTCATTTTCAACTTTTCAATTGCTGGTAGTATTTTCTATGCATTCTTCTTTCACATTGAATGCAGCTCTCTCTCTCTCTCTCTCTCTCTCTCTCCTTCTGCTGTCTTCTATTGGAACTTGCTTGTCATTGCTGTCATTACTTGCCCATTCATTGTGTGTGTGTGTGCGTTTTTTTTTTTTTTTTTGGGGGGGGGGGGTTGTTGGCATTTCAATGTTGGTTCAAACTTTAAAAGTGTAAATTAGATTGTAAAATATTTTGACTTTAGAATCTTTTTGGTAAGTTTTATATTCTTCTATAGTCAATTTGAGAACTTTTCAGCCTGATGCCTACCACTTTTGTGTGCACTATGGTCAATGTGAGAACTTTTATTCCTGCTTGTGTGTTTTACAGGTTTGGGGCACAGTTATAATGCAAAAGAGATATCAGGGAAATGACTACTTGTTGGCTTTCTTAGTGACCCTTGGCTGCTCAATTTTCATACTATATCCAGTAAGTATTGTGGTCTGACCAGTTTGATTTTCCTTACATTTTCTTCATGCAGTCTTTGTGTGATTGTTTTATATCAAAGAACTGACAGTGAATATTAACTTCCACCATATTAGTTATCTTCAGTGATGGATGCTCCATGTGGCATATATGTCGGATGTAATTGTTATTCCTTTTGGAAAAGAAGAGCTTTGTTGAGGACATGTGAAAAAATTATCATGAATTAGGTTGTTCTTTTCCTTTGAAGAGAACACCACCGGAAAAAGAAACAAAACTCAATATGATTTAAGGCTCTCTTTCTGTCTGAATCAGTATGGAAACACCACCTAATGGCTTCAAGTCAAACACAAAAAGGGATGACATATTCATTATTCTGCTTATAAGAGAAGGATGCTCTAAAGTCCAACCCTTATAAAATGTGGCAATTCTATGCATTTAAATAAATCAAAACAAATTACCTCTAGAAAATTTTATTCTTATTTAAGAGTTGTTTCTCGATCCTCTGGTTGTCAGCACTCTTTCTGGATTTATATTCTTCCAAAGTAGTGTTACCAACTGATTTACAAGCCTGTTGATGAGTGTTCAAACTTTGGTTACTAGTAACAGCTGATGGCAGATCATTCAATCCCTTGTGTCAATTACAGGTCCATATGAGAGAGAGAGAGAATATTAACTGCTGATGTTGTATTTTGACTTGCAATTTCAACAAGATGTTAATGTTGACTTATATACTTCCATGACAAATAAGATTTCTACATGTTGCATATAGTATGTATAACAGCGCAAATGTTGTTATTCTTTTATTTCTTAATTTAAGAATGCATCTATGGATGCAAAAAAAAATTTCAGTAAGCTAGCAGCATTCTTATAATAAGCTAAAATCATTCGTGTTTTCATTGTAGGCTGGATCTGATATAAGTCCATACATGAGAGAAAGGGAAAATACTGTGTGGGGTGTCCTCCTAATGATTGGTTATCTTGGGTATTGCTGCAAACTTGAGCCCTCTTATTTTGTTGAGTGATTACTTATTATCTGTAAAAAAAAAAAAAAAAGGCGAAAAAGAACTTAGACAATGCTACTTGTGCTAGTTATGACATTTAAAAGGTATTCAGTTGTCAGACAATTCTCAATTTTATGGAGAATTATAGCCCCACCTGACAGTTTGGATGTTTTTCTCGCAGAGTTTCCTACTCTCATGATTACTAGATGTATTGCAACTGAACTATGTAAAATTTTTAAACAATCATTTTAATTTGACTGGTGCTAGTGTTTTGAAGCTGCATTATATGGTTAAAACCTTATTGTATATTTTACTGCAGATTTTACATTCTTAATGCACACCTTGACACTTGCGTTTCTAATTTTGTACTCTTGCTAATTATTTTTAAGCATGTCATCAAAGTTATTTACATTCGTGTCTCATAATTCTATACAAATGTATTTGTTAATAGGTTTGATGGCTTTACAAGTACATTTCAAGATAAGCTCTTCAGAGGCTATGACATGGAGATTCATAATCAGATATTCTATACTACACTATGTTCTTGTATTCTCAGCTTGACAGGTAAGTTGTTGCCATTGGCAGTGACCATAAATTTTATGCTAACTGTTTCTTCCTGTCATATACATTGTTGGAAGTATCTGTAATGAAGTTCATTTGAGTAATTAGACGAGGAGGAAGATTTACTGAGGATTGGATTGTCTAGAAATCCTATATGGTGTTTGACAAATATTTAACTTGAGTCTGAAGTGTTCTATATCATAATCATTCTTTAGTCATCAAATATTCAGCCAATTTCTGTGTGTAGTTTGCTAGTGTTCTTATTTTGCCAAACATTTTTGCTTCTGATTTGATTAGCTTTCTTTTCTGTTTTTATTTCTGGTCTCCGTTTGCCATTCTTTTGTTTCTTTCAGGTTCAGTTTTTCTTCATTTTCAACTCCATGTTGGAAACTCGTTCTTCTCACATTGTTTTTTTTTTTTTTTCTAGGTCTCATCTTACAAGGACATATAATTCCAGCTGTAGAGTTTGTCTTTCGTCATAATGATTGTTTCTTTGATGTAGCATTGCTTTCGACTGTAAGCAAATTTTCTATTTGTTTCAACTGAATTTCTGAAAATTATAAGTTTATAACCAAGAAAGAAATCTTAACATTCTCCCACTTTTCCGTGCCTCCCATTACAGGTTGCTACAGCTAGTCAATTTTTCATTTCCTACACAATTCGCACCTTCGGTGCTCTAACATTTGCCACTATAATGACTACGAGACAGGTAAATATTACATAGAGTTCATTTTTCATTATCCTTAGAATTATGTATTTGATTGCTGTTAACTAATTCTAATTGTAGTTGGTGAGCATCATGCTGTCATGTGTGTGGTTTGGCCATCCTCTTAGCCCTGAACAGTGGATTGGAGCTGTAAGATTCACTTTTACCATTTGTAAGCATTCTATGAATCTTATCAGAACCGTAAGAATACTGATTCATCAGATATTATCAGGTCATTGTCTTTGGCTCCCTCTATGCAAAAAGCTTCTTGAGGAAAGAACAGCCAAAGATGTCATCTTCGGAACCTGTACAAAATGGGGATTCAAATAATGCAAAGGAGATCCCATGACGGAGGCCAAAATCATTGCTAACTGGCATCAGGTACTGTCTGCAGTGGTGGGCAGCTTCAGTTTTAAATTCAGAGCTGCACATTCAAAATCTCATTACATCGATAGTGGATAATGCAGAGGTAGTTTGACCTTAAGAAAATGGCACCGACTGCACCTAGATTCCCAGATTTCAGTGTCACCGTCATAGCATAGAAACTTAGAGATGTTGGCTGCACAATTTTTCGTAGTGATCAATTATAGACAGACTAAAGACAAAAGTGTTCTATAGATTGAAATGTGTACAATGCGTTTACTGAAGCAAAAGTTGTTTACTTTAGTTTTGAAGAATTAGTAAAAGGGGGTATGGTGGAAGAGTTGTCTTTCTTCTAATGCCATAATTGGCAATTGATTCTCGAATAGTTGAGTCATCCGTGCAGAGCTAAAACGATCATAACCTGAATTTTTAACTGGAATGCTTTTTTGTTTTAGAAAAGAAACAGAATGCTTGACTCAGAAGTTGAAGTCTATGGCGCTTGCTGAGGCCTGCGTTGCAGTGTCCGAGTTGGGACCCACACATTGTGTGTGAGAAAATGGGTATGAGAACAAGTGAAAGTGAGCGGATAAAAAAGCTTAGGGGGTGTTTGGTAGGGGAAAATTTTCTAATTTCCCAGAAATCCTGACTTGGGAAACAAAGTTTTTCATGTTTGGTAGCCATATTTTAAAAACACAATCTTAGGAAACTAAGATTCTCAGGAATCATTTTTGGCCAACTTTCCCACAAAAATATTTCCATGGGGAGGTTGGAAATCTTAGTTTCCCATGACATGAGAATGTTTTTTGTAGGAAAAAAGGTAATTATACCCTTTATTAATGAGAAAAAATACATATATATCCTTCACTTTCTCTCTCATCCTTCCTCACTCTCACTTTCTCTCACATCCTCTCTCATACTTTCTCTCTCATCCTCTCACACTCTCTTTCTCATCCTCTCTCACTTTTTCTCTCTCATCCCCCCTCTCACATTTTCTCTCTCATCCTCACTCACACTTTCTCTCTCATCCCCTCTCTCTTTCTCTCTCTCATCATTCCTCACTT
>JANHAO010030190.1:0-10208 GCA_026873985.1 Saraca asoca | reverse complement strand
TATCCCACAATTTCAAAAGGATTAGACTTTCTAAAAGTCAACATATGATGTTTTGTACCTTGTAGGTATCTCATAACTTTCTTTGTAGCTCTCCAATGATCCTTTCCAGGATCACTCAAGTATCTACCAAGCATACTGATAGCAACAACTATGTCTAGACGAGTGCATACCTAAGCATATATAAGGCTACCAATAGTGAAGGCATATGGAATCTTATCCATTTCAGCTCTCTCAATGTCATTTTGAGGACACTGTGATTTAGATAACCTTTCACCTTTCTGTACAGGTGTAGCACAAGAAACGTAGGAGTCCATATTAAACTTTTTGAGGACTCGCTTAATATAGGTTGCCTGAGACCAACCAATAATGCCATGAGACCTATTATAATGGATTTGTATCCTAAGAACAAAAGAAGCCTTACCAAGATCTTTCATATCAAAATGGCATGATAACATGTGTTTTGTCTCATTCAAAAAATTCATTGAATTGCTGGCTAATAGGATGTCATTAATATAGAGCACAAATATGATGAAACTGCTCCCACTAAACTTTTGATAGATGCATTGGTCTAAAGCATTCTCTATAAACCCAAGTGAGGTGATTACCTCATCAAACTTTAGATACCATTGCTTGGAGGCTTGTTCAACCTATAGATGGATTTTCGTAACTTGCACACTAAGTGCCTTTTATCAAGTTCAACAAAACCATAGCTAGGTCATATAGACTACTTCGTATAAGTCTCTATTCAAAAATGCAATCTTAACATCCATCTGGTGAAGTTCAAGGTCTAATTATGCAATAAGAGCCATGATAACTTTGAAAGCATCCTTAGTCGAGACCAGAGAGAAGGTTTTCATGTAATCAATGCCTTCTTTCTGGTTGTAGCCTTTTGCTACAAGTCTAGCTTTGTACCTTTCAATTTCACCAGTGACCCCTCATTTGGTCTTAAAGATCCACTTACAACGAATAGGTTTGTACATGTTTGGCAATTTAGTAAGCTCCCACACTTGGTTGTGATGCATAGAGGCAATTTCATCATTCATCACCACTAACCATTCAACAGAGTGAGGACTTGACATTGCTTGCTGAAACGATATGGGATCTACTTCATTAATAGTATCAATTTCAAATTTCTGCAAATAAATCACGTAGTCATCTGCTATTGCAAGCTTGCAGATTCTTTGAGACCGTCTCAATTCAACTATTGCCTTTTTAATGTTTTCAATAGGTGGTTGTACACCAACCTCAGCAAGATTTTCAATAACATCATTTCTATCAATTGATAGAAGTGGCAAAATAGGTATAGGTAAAATGGTGCTCTCTTCATGTAAATCAATGTTCCTAAGCACGAGACTCCCACTATCCAAGTCATCCTCAAAATAAAATGCCCCGATTAAATTCAATGACTCTGGTAGTGTGAGTAGGATAATAAAATCTAGACCCTCTCGATCTAGAATAGCATCTAATGAAGAAACCACTAATAGTTCGAGCATCAAGTTTCTTCAATTAGGGATTATACAATCTCACCTCTACCTTGCAACCCTATACTCGAAGGTGTTTTAAACTGGGCTTCTTTGCAGAATAAAGCTCATATGGAATCTTAGGCATGGATCTATTGGGAATCTAATTTAAAATGTAAATCGCAGTCTTTAGAGCTTTACCTTGTAAGAACTCTGGAAAGGAAAAGTGAGTAAGCATACTTCTAACCATGTCCACCAAAGTACAATTTCGCCTCTCTGCAACCGTAGATATTGTATGTTGAGCTTCTATACCATGTTATTGCAAAAATAAAGCAAATGGACTAGGATTTCTACCCATTTCAGTATACTTCCCATAATACTTACTACCCTTGTCTGATCTTACACATTTAATAACCATACCAGTCTTCAACTCAACTATTACCTTGAAGGCCTTGAAGGCATCCAATGATTCAAACTTCTCATGCAAAAGATCGATCCATCCATAACAAGAGGAATGATGGGATCACAAATATCAGTATGTCTAAGGTCTGAAATATTATCAGCCCTGCTTACCCATTTGTTTCTAGCTCTAGTGGGAAGTTTTCCCTTTATACAATCAACACAAGTGTTGAAATCCGCAAAGTCTAGATCATTCAGGACACCTTGCTTAACCATCCTCTCTAATCTCTCTCTAGATATATGACCCAAATGCCTATGCTATAACATGGATGAGTTCTCATTAACTCTTTGCCATTTGTGTCTAGTCACCACATTAACAGGAGCACTGGAAGCACCAACTGGGCAAGTATTCAAATTCAAATGATATAATCCATTCTATAAAGAAGCAGAACTAACAACAATAGAATTAAAATGAATGTTGATATTTCCATTTCCTTACCAAAAGGAATAACCAAAATTGTCTAATACAGAACTAGAAATCAAATTCCTTCTTGAAGAAGGTATATAAACAACATCATTCAAATTTAAAATATGTCCAGAAGGTAAATTCAAACTTACAAAGCCTATACATTCAACTATTGCTCTACTTCTGTCAACTCCTGAGATGGCCTTGTCCTTTTCACTTGGGTTCTGCCTATTTCTAAGCCCCTATAATGAATTTGCAACATGAATAGTTGCACCAAAATCCAACCACCAAGAATTAGAAAATGTCTCTGAACTATTGGATTCAAAACAAACTAAAGTTAGAGGGGTGAATTTAGAAGATATATCTTCCTTCTCACACTTATTTTTTAAGCTTCAAACAATCAAATATTTTATGTCGAGCTTCTTACAATAGTGACAATCACCCTTGAAGGTAGACTTATTCGGACCCTTATTTTGTTTGCCACCTTTCTTAAATCTAAGCTTTCCATATTTCTTTAAATTTGGTTTCTTTCCCTTTTTGTCATTACCACCCGTATTGCTATTTGAGCCATAAGATAAAGAGTTTACGGATGGTGGATGAGAATTTCCTTTTCTGATGGACTCTTCCTCTTGTGTCACTATCAAAATCATCTGGTCTACTATCCACTCTGCTTCTTGAGAATTGTATGTGGTCCTCAAAACATTATACTCAGGCGGAAGAGATTGCAAAATGCGGTAAGCCAAAAATCTCTCCTCTAGGTCAACACCATAGGTCTTTAGCTTGTTGTAGTAATTCATAAGTTTCATTATATGTTCTCTGACCCCAAACACCCCATCATAACGAGTGTTATCCAGTAGTGACAGGTGATAAGCTTTCTGACTCTTATCAAATTTCCTGAATTTTTTCACCTATGGCCTTCAGATATTCTGCTGCCGTATCCTTTTCATGGATGCTTTGTCTAATTTTTTTTTTCAATTGTGAACTTGATTACTACCAAACAAATGCTATTGGACTTATGCCATTACTTATGATAGGTCTTATTAGCAGTACTGAATTCATCAGTGAGGTCTGCTAGTTTAGGTTCTCTAAAAGCCAAATCCTCGTTTGATATAGCAAGGTATCGATCCAAGTATTCTCTCTAGTTATCAAAGTCAGTCCCATTAAGAGTATTCACCACATATAGTTGCTAGGATATAGAAATTGAGGAAAAACAAAATTAGGAAATATTGATTATGTGTGCACAACATAATCAGAAACAAGATTCCCTAACAAAACTCAGTTCATGCAACTATAGAACAAAACATTTATTATAATCCCGCCTAAGGGTCCTGAATTATGATAAATCAAGAAAACTCCATGCGTACAATAACGATTCAACTCATTAGATTCCCCATACAAAAATGTACTCAACATCTCTGTACCGATAGGATACAAGACATATTGAGACATTAAAATACGTTGCTAGCCTATCCAATGTGGTCCAAACAATAAGTTACATTAATGACGTTACACTAATAGGGTGTATACATCATCAATATAATAAATTTATAGTATTACCGAAAATAATTACCACTTATTCATGATAATGAGTAGTTGATTTCTAAGTATAAACGCCCTCACTACAAGTGTGAGAAGTACACAAACCCACACAGCATAATTTTTGGCACAAAATTTGCCAGAATATAAACACTATAAATATTCATGAATTTGATTGACATACCAAATCACATATCTAGGGAGAGTGAACTTCATATATTATAGATGATAATATATATTTTATTCACAATTTTTATCACACAAAAATTCTAAGGATATAATATAATTTTCTACTGTAAAAACTTTAGAAAATTCCAAATAAATACTTCCAAGCCTTAAAATATTCTAAAAAAATATTCATTATATCTAGCACAAAAAATAAAGGACCTTGGAGGAAACAGTAGGCTGAAAGACCCACTATAGGAGCTACACATGCCACACGTGCCAGGGGGTGCACATGGGCTTAACTCAGGGAAGCTATTCATCTTCCCCTACCTTCAGTTGGGTTTGCTCAACCCAATTGCAGACCCGATTTTGTGCCATCGGGTCTTCTACAAATTTTCCTTCATTTATCAACCAAAAAGTTCAATTTTGGTGTCATTGAAACTAAAATTTTATGATCTACAAAAACCCTCTAACAATTTTAAGAATTATGGACCAAATCAAAATGGGTTTTCATTTGAAATCAAAATTGGTTATTTCAGTAAAATCGTAATTTCTCTCTTAATTCTCATAAAAACAAACATGATTTTGGTTTTGATAGATTCAAAATATCAAGCTCTACAAAACCACTTGAACAATTTTGGCAATTGTGAACAAAAAAAAATTCTGGGCTTTGGATGGAAATCGTACGGTTTTCTTGCAATTACTCTCTTGATTCTCATTGAGATAATACAATCTATATGTCTATGTACTTAGTACATCATAATCTACAAAATCCCTAACTTAATTTAAAAAATTTCAAACAAAATAGAGGCTATACGAAGATTTGGGGATTTTTATGTAAAAGTCTCATAAAATTACAACTAAGTATAGATAATAAACCACTTTGAGATACTACATTATCAACATTACTCTGATACTATTTGCTAATAGTATTCAAAAAAATATTGGGATATGAATGCATACTTGATGATGATGCAGTAGGATTCATTGTTGAGAATTGTAAATTGTGGGAAGAGAGATTTAATTTGCAAAACCCCTTAGAGCACACAATAATTTAGAAAGAGAGAGAGTTAGGGAGAGAACTAGCTAAGAGATAAAATCATCAATGTTTTTAGGGTTTAAGATTAATATATAATAAAACTCCCTCTCTCTCAAGTCAGAGTTGTGATCGGAAACCAACTGACCACTTAGGGACTACAAGTTGAGACCTCTACCCAATGGGCTTATGTGTAATCCAACCTATCATAGATTATGCATAATTAACCAGGACCCAATCTGTTCTGGGCTTAGCATTGATTACTTAATTAAGTCTGTTAATATCTTAATAATTAATTAATGCTAATCCACAATAATAATTAATTAAAATTAAAATTAATTCAACATGAAGTTCTCAGCAGGTCAACACATAGAGGAGTTTTAGGGCAGCCTCCAAAATAGCGTCGTTTTGATAAAAGTAGAAGGAGATTCCATATTTCTTTTTTTTCTTTTTTCGTAACTTTTACTCATAATGGGCTGAACTTAAAAGGAAAAAAGAAAAAAAAAACTCTACCCAAAATGGGCTGAACTATAAAAAAAAAAAAAAAACCACTCTTCGAAACTTTAAAACAATAATTAAGATTATACTAATATATCTACTTATAGCTTTAAACTCTAAGGTATAAAAGTTACAACATTTATTTATATATTATCTATTTATTTATTTTATTAACAAAAATACCCAATAACTATAATTTGTTAAATAAATTCTATAAAAAAAAATTAAATTTATTTGAAAAACCTTATACTTCTGAACATTTGTAAAGGGTATAACAGTTAAATAAAGGTATAACTTAAGAGGCAATCCAAAAGTGGCTTCTAAGCTACAATCAGATTTGCTCTCTTACTTTATCTCTTTTATTTTACATATGCATAACTTACTCATAATTCTATACCTTGCATTAGGAATAATGTAAAATTTAAGTATAGGGGAGGATTTTAGAATTTTTTATTTGCCATTTTTTAATTGTTGTGTTTTAAAAGGAACATTTATTTTGTTCATGTGGTGCTTTTCAAATTGCACATAATTTTCCTATTTCACAAAGATAAAGAACTTCCCATCTTTTCTCAATGTATTATTAAAGGTTTGGTTCAAAACTTTTCAACTTGTGAGAGTTTGTGTGGTCACTCACCATCGCTTCTCCGTTATCATTAGTAAGGTGTTTTAAGTGGTGCGCTACTTCCATCACTAAAGTGCTTAAGCAGCACCCAGTTGGCTTTACCAAAGCCCTCTAAGCGGCACCAAATTCATTGTCATGAAAGAATCATTCCTAGGCACACAGTCCACCTTAAGAACTTACTTGACAAACACCCTGGTCAAGCTCTCCCGATGATTGGGATGAGGTAAAAGGAATACCAATACTCTATTGTTTGTCAACATACGGTTCGTTTAAATAGCTCATCAACTTTATTTCTTAACATGCCAATAGTTGAAGATAAGTTTAAATGTTGTTCTCTAGCACATGACTTATAAGTTAGACAACTTTATTAAACTCTCTAGATGGTAGGAAAAAGACAAGAGAAATAGCATTCATCATACTAGCATTACGACATTTTTTCCTTCGACAACATTAAACTTGACAACGCTAAAAAACTATTACCTAAAGCTTAAATAAGAAAATTATTTTTGTAAGAAACTCAAGTTGTTGCGACCTAGAAATTATAACACCTATCAAAATAAGGTATATTTCCTACTAGATGGCATGTCATTGTGACTAGTAGACTATGCTTATTTACTTGGATAGTCTAATCCCTACTCTTACACAAAAAATAGAGTTGGATTGTTCATGTGAGAGAATCTATCCACAACTTATGTTTAATATACCATAGTTGTTGGTTGTGAAGTAAAAACAAGAATATGGAAGAAAATAAATGAAGAATATTCATCGTATTAACACATAAGCAATGCATTCCTTCAATCAACATGGGTATTAAACAAATGACAATGAAAAAAAAATACAAATAAGGAACTACAGACTATGGAGTCCTATTGCCTGAACATGCTTGGCAAATAGGGTTAGTGGAATAGGCTTAGTTAATGGATCCACCACCCTTTGACCTATAAGCATGTATTCTAAATGTACTTCCTTTTCCTTAATTAGATCTTTTATAAAATTATACTTAATCCCTATATGCTTGGTCTTTTCATGATATTTTGGATCCTTTAATAAGCCAATGCAGCCATACTATTACAATGAATAGTGAATGGCTCATTAGGAGCCCCAACTTCTAAATTTTGAAAAAAAAAAGGACCAAGCCATAAGGCTTCTTGCATAGCAATCGCCCTAGCTACAAACTCAACTTCCATCATGGACAAAGTCGTGCAAGTTTGTTTGTTACTATTCTAAAAGATAGCTTCACTATTGAGCAGAAAAATATAACTGAATGTAGACTCATACTCATCTCTATCCCCACCCAATTAGCATTAGTGTACCATTGTAACCATAAGTTACCACCATGGTAACATAACTAATAACCCTTAGTATCCTTAAGTTATCTAAAGACCCATTTAACACACTTCCAATGCTATTGGCCTAGATTAGATGAATAATGAACTAGTAGACCTACTGCTTGGCTAATGTCTGACTATGTATACAACATGACATACATTAGACTTTTAATCGCACTAAGGTATGAAATAGTTTTCATTTCCTCTTTCTCATCAAGCTTACAGTTATAGGCTAAAGGGGTACTCATTGCCTTAGAATTATGCATGTTAAAATGCCCAAAAATCTTACCAATGTAAGTTTCTTATGACAGTGCCAACAAACTCTTAGACTTATCATTTAGAATTTTAACTCCAAGGATATAAGCAATCTTACTTAAATCCTTTACTTCAAAGGTAGACGACAACCATTTCTTGATTGTATGCACTAATTCTAAGCCACTTTTAGCCAACGGAATGTCATCTACATAGAGTGACATGATTGCAAATTTATGCTTTAAATGTGCCAATTATACAGAATGGTCCTCATCTATCATCTTAAAGCCAAAATTCAAGACTGACTCAGAGAACTTCAAGTACCATTGTCTTAAAGCCTACTTGAGATCATAAATAGACTTCTTAAGTTTGCAAACTTTATTCTCATGATTCTTTTTAACAAAATCCTCTAGTTATGCCATATAAATCTCCTTACTTAAATCACCATTGAGAAAGGGACTCTTATCATCCACTTGGTGCAATTCCAAATCAAGTTTAGCAATAATGAGTAGAATCAACCTAATAGAATTAAACTATACTACAAGTGAGAAGGTACCTTTGTAATTGATCACCTCTTCTTAAGTGTACCCCTTGGCAACTAAATGTGACTTGTGCCTTTCTATGTTACCATTTGCATTCCTCTTTATTTAGAAACCCTCAAATTTGATTAGCATACATTGAATCCAATTCATTACTCATTATAATTAACCAATCTCACTATTTGGATGATCAAGAGTTTCCATATAATAGTGTGGCTTATCATCCTGAGATGTGGCCAAGTGAGCCCCACTTTGATTCAAAATCCACCACTTAGGTAGTTTGAATTGCTTAGAGGAATGATGAAAAGGAGGAGGTTTAGTAGGGGTTTACTCACTAGCATCTCCCTCAGCATCAGAAATAAGATGCTCAAGCTGAGGTTCACAAACCTCATTGGATTGAATTGGCTCATGATCAATATTATAATCATACTGAGCAACCGTATCCTCCATAGGTTGATCAGGATTAGGTTCATTAACTTGATCGGCTACTGGTGGTTGCAATAAGCTCCTACTTGAAACAACATTACTTCCACTTGACACAGAATGTCCAAAATTAGTAAGTTGGTATAGGATTTGTGACTTATCAATAATCCCTATAGATGGAAACTCATTCTCCAAGAAGGTAATGTCCATTGACTCGAATTCAACTCTTTTATCCCTTTGGTCCAATTAGAAAACAAAATCATCATAGCTTAAGCTAAATTATTTTCTTTTAAAATGTTTAATTTCTTTTATTATTACCTTCTTAACTCAGTTTAAAAAGTAAATAGAAATAAAAAAATGAAATCTACAAGATACTATGTAAAATGAATAAAGTAGATTATTAGAAAACATAATAATCATCATAATATGAGTTAAACTATTATTTTCTTTAAAAATTTGATCTTTTCCTTTTGTTTTTACTACATACTTCAATTAAATTTTTTTTCTACATTTACTAGACAATGATCTATATTATGATAAGGCTAGGGTTCCTTCTTTTAAGT
Organism: Saraca asoca; assembly: GCA_026873985.1. NCBI lineage: Eukaryota > Viridiplantae > Streptophyta > Magnoliopsida > Fabales > Fabaceae > Saraca > Saraca asoca. Next base: position 921 of record JANHAO010030190.1, on the reverse strand, counting down.
TTCTTTGTTTTATTCTTTCAATTCTTTTAGACTTGTTTAACGTTTTGTAACTTTTGTTTGTTAATTGTTTTGACTATTAGTGTAGAAGTGGGTTGTTAACGTAAGAGCAAAGAATTGGGTTTTGTTTTGTTTTTGGACAATTGGGTCATCAATGTAAGAGTAGGTTGGGCCGATGTTAGACTATTTGTGTTAGTGGATTGTTAGTCAGCCTAATAACTAATTTAACAAAAAAATATGCTCTAGTCCACAAACCGGATCACATTTGCGCCGGTTTGGTCTATTTGGACCACAGTCTGCCAAACTTTACCCATTCATCCCTGTTTTTAAATGGGCTGGCATTCACCATGTTTAATTTACTCCAAATCTGTAGGCTGGCCCAAGGACTAGCGGTTTGTTTAACACAACTAAATTAGTTCTACTGAGGAAGAAACCATAATTAGTATATATAGGAAGAAAATTGATTCTAATTAACATGACAAAAATTTAAATTTTCTGCAATGTAAATTAGTAAAGAAACTAGTGGAGTGCCCATGTTCGACACGGAATTAAATAAGGTATTGAACAAATTAAGATCATTTCAATCTTAAATAAATATGACATGAAATTTAAATCAATTATGTGATCAATATAATTGAGTCTAACTTTAATATAGACCAATATAATATAAAATAAGTCTAACACGATATAGACTTTGGTGTTGATAATTCAAAACAATAATGTAAATTAAATTCTATGACATTCACTACAAGAATTCTCCGGATTAGCGAGGGACAATTCCCTCGCTAACAGCATTTCATCCGTCGCTAAATAATTTTTTGCGACGGCAATATCCCTCACAGAATTCGTTGCTAAATTCACCGTAGCTAAATTAGCGAAGGAACAGGCATTCCGTCGCTAAATATTAGCGAGGGACATATTCCG
>JANHAO010030189.1:0-10232 GCA_026873985.1 Saraca asoca | reverse complement strand
GGACTTTCAGTTGGACTGGGCCTAGGCCTATTATCACTAAAACCCTAGAGTTATAAGATAACATAAATAGGGATTAGTGGGGCGTTATATTAACAACACAAGAGGCACAATTCATAGCAGCCGTTTTATTGAGAAGAAAAGGTTTTCTTCAAGAAAAGAATTGAGAGTTTCTAAAATAGAGAGAGATGTTTCCTAGCAGAAACGTAGTGGTAAGGCAGTTCCATCTAATCAAAGTTTTGTTTTGCTCACGTGTGGATACCGTAGAGACACGGATCTATTATTCCATGTTCATGATTTTGCATCAAGGTGCAGTCTTTTGTTCGTGTTCATTGGATCAGGCTGAAACATTGCATCAAGCCGCAGCATCATAGGAAAGGAAGGAGTAACCTGACGTGTTGCTATTTTTCTGGATGAAAAATCGCAACATCAAAAGGAACTGTGACCTGTGTTGTTGCATACTACAATAAACGCAACGTGAAAAGGTATTTTTCTGGACCAACTGGTTTATATTCTACACGTGGATCCGTGGCTGGGTTTCAAAATTTTAAAATTTTCGCTGTGCTTGCTGCCATGAAACCCAATAGTGATAGGCACAAAATTTACTTCTATTACCTCTAAACCTATTGGGAGTTGTAAGGGGTGGAGGCTTCTCAAAGTCCTTTTTATCTTTTTCAGTTGTAAAATTGTTGTCTTGAGTGTCTGAGAGGAGACAATAAGTTTCGAAGTGACCCTGATGTTAAGGTCATTTAGCCTTAGCCTTTTTCATGGTTCGGAAGCCAAGATTGCTAACTTGGTCTCTTTGCTTGTTGTCACTGGAGATGTTATTCACATCTCCTTGATTAATCTTCTTTAGGCAAAAGGTTTCCTCCCATCTAATCTCTTTGGTAGCTTGCTCGTAGAACTCTCCCAAGCTGTTGACTGGGGATTTGTAAATGCTTTCATATAGCTTTCCATCCTTACAGAGTCCCGCAAAGACCGCAGTCAAGATACTCTCATTGGATGGTTTCTCCATGTTGTTAATCTTGCACTTGAACTAAGTGATGTAGTCTTTTAGTGGTTCACTTCTCGTTGGAAGATTGTTGTGAGATGGCAAGGTGGTGTGAGCTACCTTTTCAATGCTTTGTATTGGTGGATGAATCTTTCTTGGAATTCTTCCCAACTGCTAATGCTACAGGTCGGGAGATTCTTGAACCAAGTTTGGGGTATATTCCTGAGCGTAGCCAAGAAAATGCGACACTTGACCAGTGGGCTAGTTGTTAGGAGATTCATCTGGATATTGAATTCGTCTAGATGGTCGTAGGGGTCGCTATCCCCATTGTATTGTGAGATTGTAGAGACCTTTAGCTTGTAAAGGAGAGGTTGCTTCTCTATCTCGCTGGTGAATGGAGTCCTTTTGTCATAATGATCTTGGTTGTCTTAAGTTCGAGGGCATTCTTCTAGTTGCTTTACCCTACGGAGGAATTCTTCAATCATCAAGTCTTGTATTCTGGACCGACGATCGAAAAATTGTTGGCTCTTGCCTTTCTTCTGATCACGGGAATAATAACTTGGGATGTGTCCCTAGTTGGACCCCATTCGAGCCTCTTAACCGAAGCAAGCTATTGATCGCCATGGCTCTAATGGAGTCATTGAATTTTTAATCTTTGCCATGAGCGAGAGGGATAAGTTGTATTAATGCATTGGCTCCCTCTTAGCATTGTGGCCTAAGCTTATTTTTACGCTCCCTAAACTTGTGCTTGAGCTAGCGCTCTAACCATTTTAGCCATCTTTTTTATTGTGCTTTTGAGTGCTTCTTGACACTGATCCAAGTCTAAACTCTATCAGCCTCAAGAGCAATAGGCCGGTGGGAGGCTGAAGGCATCACATTATTAACAGCATTTGTTGCAGGGATAGTAGATACGCTTGCAGTCGGGAAGGCTGAGCCCTCTAGTGATAATTCTCATTGTTCTACAAGATCTTCGGGTTAGCTTACAACAACATTGACACTCCTAGTTACTCTTCCTCTTACCATTGCAGTTGCTCAGCAAATCATAGAAATGGAGGGAAAATAGTTCAGAGGTTCGAGCCCCTCTTTCTAGCACTAAAATGTTGATGATAAAATCTAGTTTTATGGACCCAGATCTTAGTCAACACCTAAAATGTGAGTTGCAAGTGTGTGAAGAAATAAGGAAGAAGAATGAAGAAGGAGAAAAATAGTCACCAGCAGCATTTTTATCATAGTTCGACTAAAGCTAGTTTAACCTTTATGTCCACATTGATTGGATTTGCCTTTAATCGGTGATTATTATTATTCAGATGGGCAGAGTTATAGTACGCAAGATTTCCCTCAAGCCTCTCTCTCAATATTCTGATAGAGCTTTCGCTTCTCTATTTTTTCGGAAGTCCCCTTGTAAAATGGACTGACCCTTTTTATAGTAGTAGTGGAGGTTACAATGGTAATTTCCTAATTTGTACATTAGTTACATCTTGTAGCTATTTCATACAGATAACTTATACTCTACTTTATGGGGTTTATAGGCAGGTGTCTCCCTTTGGAGGCTAGTTTACTAGCTGCAGAGACGTGCTCTTGACTACTTATTAGACTTGGCCATACCTTAGGACTAGAGGTTGCTCACTTGATCAGGATGCGGGTTATGTGATTTGTGACACTGCGGACTAATTCTAAGCTCGAGCTTGTATGGTGAGAATCTTGGATGTAGCTCGCCCCTCTTGGCAACTCGAGATCAGTTTTGCTTAGCAAACACGGACTTCTATCTCTGAGCTTACCTTGTGTCCCATGCTGGTGATCAACGAGCCAACCCCCTTTGTGAACTTAACACTTTTGAATGGTCTAGAGCTTTTCTCGATTGGATTCATCTTATTGGGCCCACACCAGCCCATCTAGCCAATACCAAAAACCACCCATAACATAGGTGAAATGCATGATCAGAATGAATTTAAAAAAGGGAAATTGACTAAGTATGATGCATGAAAAAAAGTCTTAGGATAAAGATTATGCCCCTCTATGACATGAAAGGTTACTATGCCTCAGAAAGACCAAAAGTAGTTAGGGATGTATAATTACATGATGATAAAAATCAATAGATATTAGTCGATACTATGATATCTAGCAATGCATGATATATGTGTGAATATAACATGTGAATATGAATGTGTGCGACACACACACACACATATATTATGTGATAAGATTTGGATGTTCAATCTTAGATAATGAAGGCTTAGGTGAATATGTAGTAATCAGGTATATGGCTCTTGACTATAATTTAGTGATGTAGTTGGTTAGTTAGAAAAATCTTAGTTAGGTTTCATGATTTTAAAAAATTTATGTTTTCTCTTTCAAATAAAATACATTTAAATGAAGTTTTTAGATAAAACTTGCATATCATGTTTTAAATGTGCATAATAACATTTATTGCATTATTTTTACAACTTAAAAAAAAAATTTATGAAAGGATGAAAAGCCTCAAGGTTCTTCGGTTACCACTTGGTGATTTGAGCAAGTCATCTACCCAATTTTGGGGATAAACATAAAGGGATTCTCAAAGTTGGAGGTAGAGGAAAGGTAGAAGCTTAAAAATAAATGCATTGTGGTCATTGAGAATGCTGAGAACAACCTAAAGAAAATTGTAGCACTTGAAAGAGCTGTAGTAACTAAAGTATCAGTCATAACTTTAATAAGATATCACGTCAAATGATTGTGAATCATCAGACTTCACTAAGAAGGTGAAGGATGCATTGGTTGAATTCCAAACTATTTCCAAGACTTTGAAAAACATGGAAGCCAAATTTAATGAGGTGGTCCATTTGTCAAAGTTTGACTTTTGATAGATTGGCAATATGAATTTCCATGTCAATTCACTTTTGCAAAAACATTTCTTTTTAATTCATTTGCCATAAACTTTTCCCATTTTTTCTTTGTTGCATATCAAAATTTCAAAGGTCATTTGCTGGATATCATCTAACTCTTCAAGCTCGACTAACAATAATCCAACAAAATCTCCTTGATGTAAATTATTTTGCTTTTGGACTTGAAGTGATTAAATAGTTACTTCCACTAACAAAACAACATCATCCCCAAAGAATAGTTTGTATGGGGGTAATTCTTATGGATTCCCTTGAAATATTTGTTATTGCCCATAAAGTTTGGTCTAATACTTTATGCTAATTTTGAGGATATTATCCAATGCATTTTGTAATCACACCATTCGTCATCTTATTGGTTGCTTTCACTTGGCCATTTGTTAGTGCATAATTAGGTGTGGACCTTGACATTTTTATTCCTCTCTTTTTAGCATAATTCTTAATATTCTAACTAGTAAAGACTATTCTACAACCAGTTGTTATTCTTTCTGGTAAGCCAAAATGATAGAGGATTCTATGTTTGATAAAATTAGTAAAGTCTAATAATGTTGGCTTTGACCCATTTAGTAAAATAATCCAGCACTACCAAAATAAAATGGTATCCCTTTGTTGAAGAGGATATATTTTCCTATCAAATCTAGAGCCCACCCTCTAAATGGCTAAAGTTTTATTATACATTTTAATTTAGACATTAGAATTCTCTGTAGTGGCCTATGTTTTTGACGACCTATGCATAAATAATGTCATCTTTTATCATTTTTGATCAATAATTAACATCCATCTCATCTTGAGACTAGCTTGATAAGCAATACATATTCCCTCCTAGTGGCCATCATTGTTATTGCTTTTGTTTCACCTATACATGTGAGAAGTTGTCCTTTGAATCCTTGCTTATATAATCGGTCATCCATAAACTCAAATTTCAAGGCTTTCAATTGAACTTTTTAGCTTACTTGAGTAAAAGGATTTGTCAAATAGGCAATTATGGGTGACCTCCAATCTTTCGTTCTTGAACCATTTACACACAAAGAACTTCCCTTTTGTGTAGTATTTCTACTACTTTGTGATGCTAGATTATTTCAACAAATATTGACCTTCTCATTTTTATCTTGATGCAATTTGAGTCAATTTATTGGCTTTCATATTCTTTATTTGGGGCATGTATTTTACAATCTAATTAACAAATTCATGTAACAATCTTGCCAAAATTACCAAATATTTTGCCATTCTTGAATTCGCACAATTGTATTCTCGGGTGATTTGTCTAATCACTAACTATGAATATCTATAAATTTTGAGGGATCTTATGCCTTGTTCTAATAAAATTTCTAAGTTAATTTAATGCATCATATTCCACTTTGTTGTTAAAACATTTGTGTTTTAGAGAAAAAAAGAAATTCGATTTGTTTCTCTTCAAGGGTGATAATCAAAATTCAAATTCCTACTCCCTTATGACTTGAACTATTAAAATACAATTTCCAATACCTAAGTTCAACAAAATTTATCAACCTTTCATGATAATCAACTATGAAATCAGCAATGGTTAGCCTTTTTACTACTTTAGGTAAAAAATATTATAATGAAAATTCAATTAAATCTAATGCTCACTTACAAATTTGTCCATGAATTATGGGTTTTGACAATGTAAATTTGAGAATGTTAGTTTTTGACATCACTAGCATTATAGTTAGTAACAAATAATAACACAATTTTGAGCAAGAAAAATACAAAGATAAACATGATTTCTCCATTGCTTAATATTTTTGCTTGGTTACATTAAGGCTTCGAGATAAATAATAACTAGCCCTTTCTTTTCCTTGCTCATTTTCTTGGACTAGAAAACATCCTATTATATTATTTAAAATTGACAGATAAAGCTTTAATGACTTTCCAAGAATTGGACAAGACATAACAAGGGGATTCATCAAGTACTATTTGATATCATCAAAAGCCTTTTGATGACAATCCATTGAACTGAAGTCTTTGCCATCTTTTAGTTTCAATAATGGCAAAAATATTCTGGTGCGATCAGACAACTTTAAAATAAATCTTTTGAGAAAAATTTATTTTACCCATTAAACTCTGAAGCTTCATCTTATTTGTCAATAGTAATGTCTCTAATATTGCTTTCATCTTATTTCCGTATATGTTGATTCCTTTCAAGTGTACCAAGAACCCTAAGAATTTTCCAACCCAAACACCAAATACACATTTTAGAGGATTCACATTTAGATCATCTTTCCTCATTCTTTCAAATGCTCTTTTCAATTTTTTGAGATTGTTTTATATACCTTTATTGTTTTTTTTTTATCAAGTCATGGAAAAATTGCATTAATTGCTCTTTGATATGACACCAACATTCTTTAAATCAAATAACATGACCACCCATTCAAAAGTCCCAATTGCTCTAGGACATTGAAAGATTGGTTTTGACGTTTCCTCTTTAACAATATAAACTTGATTATACCTAGCATTTCTACCCATAAAGATGACAACAACATGCCTTGATGTCGATCAACCAACATATTAGGAATAAATGTAAGATATTCATCCTTTTGTGTCACAGCATTCAAATTCTTGAAATCAATTCATACCTTTAACTTTCTACTTTTCTTTACCACTGGAACAACATTTAAAGTTCACTTTGCATAACTTGAGGTTTAAATAAATTTGGGTTTTAAAAACCGATCAATTTCTTTAATTTTTAGTATCATTTCATGTACAAACTATTTAGGTGCCTATTTATAAGGTTAGAATAATTCTTTGATGGGTAGTTTATGTTTGACTAAATCTCAATTCAAACTTAACATCTTATCGTAATTCTAGTTAAAACAGTCTTTAAATTCTTTCAAAGTTATAGTATCTTTTGTTTTGTTTCTTCATCCAGTAGTTCACTTGTAGAAGTTGGCCTCATTTTCTCCTCAGTTACCATATTGATTTTTTATAAAGGATAATGTATTTTGACTTTTTTAACATTGTCCTATAATGTTGATTCATGAAAACCCAACAAGGCTATCATCATAAATACAATAAGGAATAATTTATTTTTTGGTATTTTGCTTAGCATTGGTTGTCAACCGAAACAGATCATGCACATCAATTATTGGAAATTTTGGCTTTTCCTTCCTTTATGATGTTTAGGATCATCATTAAACCAAAAGAAATGAGAATGTAGAGTTGGTTGTTCTTAGAGAAAAAATTTTCTTCATTTACTTCTAATGGTTTCACGTTGGGTTGATGTATTTTGAAATCCACATTTCATTGTTGCATATAACATGGATTGTCATCTCACTACAAAAATGGCACTATTTAGTGACAATTATTTAGAGGTGGTTAGCTTAATTGCCTCTAAACTTTTTTGATAGCAGCAATTTAGCTAATCACCTTAATGTTTCAAGGAATGTTTAACAATAGCAATGACTTAAGTGGCAATTACCACTATGTTAAAAATCCAAAGTCAATTTGCCACTACTCCTCAACTGTGAAGTTTAGATTGCTCTGTCTATTTGGAAAAGTCTTTGGAGCAAACCTTAGCTAGTGTGGCTAACAACAGCACCTCACTAGTGATTGCATCGAAACTCCAGCCGCATGTCAACTGGACTAAAGCAAGCATGTGATTTGAGGCATAGATTGAGTGTGGTAGCATCTTGGTTTGCCCATGCAACCATACGCCTCACTCAGAGCATCAAGTTGAGCAGATCATTCCTATGCTCTTTACTCCCAGTAGATCTTAGATCTAAAGCTAAGCCAAGTCCTACTACCTTAACTTCCCACAAGTAATTAGGTACTCCTTCCCATTTTCTCTCTTTCTTCTGTATTTAGTTCCCACAAGTTCAGAGATTGTTTCATGTCTGTTTGTGTTGTAGAGTTTGCACTCCTCAATTTTGTTCATTGGTCCATTTTTGCATCTAAATGTTTTAAGAACCTGTGATTAGGGGAAAAATTATGAAAGAAGAGATTTATTAAGTGTCCCAGACAAATGAGTTACGAGAATGAATTAGAAACCAATTACAAGGCTTTTTGATGAATGAATTAACAAATTTATGCATATTGTGATCTCTATTTAAAGATTCTCTAATATATGCTATTGCTGGCACTTATATGTTTGTGGAAGCTAGAGACATATCTGACTAAATAAAAATAGAACCATTATAGTTCCACAAAATAGATACCATGAACATGAAAGTAATACATAATTATAGATGCTTCATAAATATTTGAAAGCATATCTTACACTAGTTTCTCTGGTACATAGAACATTTTGAAGACTTAGAGATATACATCAAGACCAGATGTAAAACAAGAAGCAAGAGATTTATTCAAGACAAAATGCAATTATATATGACATATTTACTATCAAACTAATAATCATGATGCATTATCATTGCAAACACAACCAACATTAAGCTTTAACCAAGGGATAAACCCAAAACAACTAGTTAGCTGGATCTGAAATTGACAATTAAAGTAAGATCAAGCTAATTAATGGAGAATTAAGCTCAAATATGAAAGAGGAAGAATTTTATCCAAGAAAATAGAAAAAAAATATCAATGACTCAATTCTTTCTTTCTTTCTTTTTTTCATATAAAAGATAGTTTTGACTCCTATCTAATTGTTTCCATATATAGACACCCTATTTTTAGGTAGAATGTTATTTCAAAATCTTACCTTGCATGGTAACCAAATTGTACATAATGGAGAGATAAATTTGAATAGCCATGAGTTGAATGGCTCATATGTCCACCAAAACCAAGATGCTTTAGTATACTCTCTACAAAGAAGAGGGCAGTAACAAGGGAAACCCAAAACTATGTCAACAAAAAACTATATTAGATAGATTCACTAGTGTTTTTAACTCCACTTAATTAGTTGGACCATGTGCTTTCTAGGCACAATTAAGACTAGTAAGGCATCACATGTGCTAACATTGGACCGTAATCAAACAATTAACTATCACAAACATATGTCTAATAGCATCCCCTTACTAAAATGTGCCTTCGTCACTCTTCAATCATTAATACTTTCCCAAATTTGTGGTTGTTTTGATTTATCTTCTCTTGCTTTTGATGGCATGAGAATTGCTGGAATTTTCACCTGTATGTCTTTGAAATAATTGTCTGTGATGGTCGATTGGTATATGATTTTTCTTGTTGCATCCTTTCTTAAGTTATTAGTGATGATTTAGGTTCTACTTTAGCTTCACAACTATTAGGTTACAGCTAGCTTCATTTGCTGAGTTGCAAAGGATACTATTAGGTCCTGTGGTGGATTAGAAAATGGTAAATAGCGGAAATCACAAATCTTGCCTTTATTCCTCTTGGACAATGTGTTTACTCCTTTATATGAAACAAATTCTTCTTTTGTATTGAAAAAAAGTATAATTTATTGTCTTTTTTTTAGAGGTGTAGCAGACAACTAATCAGTGTTACATGACAATAGTAGAATTAATATTAATGCAGCAAGATTAGAAAGTAAAAGTAGAAAAGTAAAGTTTAAGATACAAGTTTTTAAAGTGGTTCAACTTGAATTGAAACCGCAATTCAAGTCTACTCCACTTGATTTTTCATCAACCAAAAGACCACTTTATTAAGAAACAATCAGGATTGAAAAAGGGCTCCTGAAAGTTCAATTTAACAAAAATATGAGAAATTACACAGGCTTCTTGCTAACCTAGAAGAATTACAAACAGGCTCTTCTAAACCTAAAATCAAACACAAGAATTCTAACAGGCTCTTGCTAACCTAGACAAGATTTCTATAAACCTAGAAACCATAAAGAAAAGTCAAAGATATGAAGGTAAAGTAAAAGATACAATACTAGAAGAAGAATTTAGAAACAATTATCAATCAGCTAAGATGAACTCAATAGAGCTTTGATTCAAAATCTCTTGATTAAATCTTAGTAATCTTGTGAGGTAGAGAGAAATCTTGTTTAGCACTTTTCTCAGAGATTTTCACACTTGAAGGTGAGAGAAAATTGTGTAAGAGTTATGAAGAAATGAAAGGTAGTTGGGTTTTTATAACAGTTATAATGAACTATAATAGAATAAACTTTTTCAGTTGGTGAATCAATTATTGAATCAATTTAGAGAAAATTCCTAGCATTCAATTAAAAAATTTTGAGAATTGTTCTTCATCAATCGATGTTTGAATCGATTTATATAGGTTTTCGAATATGAATCAATGTATGAATTGATTCATAATGTGTAAAATAGTTTTTTATAAAATCTGTACTTTCTTCAAGTGGAGTTTTTACCTCATTTTAAAAATATTTGTTTGAATCAAAGTTCTTTTGAAATTCATTTACAAGAGATCCTAAAAAATAAAATAATTCCTAATTTCTAATGTTGATCTTCTTGAATCACAAA
>JANHAO010030188.1:0-10210 GCA_026873985.1 Saraca asoca | reverse complement strand
GGTGATTTCTCCATATTTTCTTTGATTCTTGCTTGTTTCTTGCATGGATTCTTCTTCTGTCTTTTCCTTGATCTAAATGCAACTTTATTCTTTGAGTTTCTTTCTTCTTTTCAGGCCTTTTTGTTATCCTGCATGAAAAAATACAAACCAAGAGCAGTATCAAGGACAAAACATGAAACCAAAGTAAAGACACTAAGAAAACATAAAATACTATCAACAAAATGGATCAAAACTATCTTATTTTCATACACTTTTTCCCATTTATCTCCCACTCAGCACACTTCTAAGCTAGGTCCAAGTTGATCCTCGCCTTGGTCAGATCGTTAATTGTAATGTCAAGGTTCAGTGCAACAACCTTGCGATTCACCACTTCACAGGATAGGGTAGTCTCAGCATCCTTGACTTTTTCCCTCAACTCCAACACCTCAGCGATGACAATTGCTAGCTCATCCACAAGCTTTGCATTTTCCTCCTCCTAGGCTTCAATCTTCTCATCTAGCTTCACCATTGTCAACAAGTTCTAAAGAGCCATATAGTTAACTTAGATTATGAAGAAAGTACAATAATCGGGATAAAAGGATTCCTTTTACCACTAGGTTGTGATGAGATGCATAGGCTACCAACCCTCTAATGGTGGAGTCCTCTAATTCCAACACTTAGATCCTATTGTGAGGCCCCAGGATCACATCGACATCATCAACGAAGACATTAAGGTACTCCTCAGTCTTGGAGCTGGGCCCAGTGGGTTGCTCTATGACTTCCATTTCTAGAGTCACCCACTTGCCGCTAGTAGTCTTTTTCTTCTGCCCCTTGTCTATTTTTTGCTTCTTAGTAGGGGGCCCAGAGGGGTTGGTGGCATTGACTACAACTTCCACTTTGGGTTGAGGGGTAGGAACTGGCTCTTGTGAAGGAGCTAATGCTAAAGTAGAGGGTTAACTTCCAGCAATAGGAGTTATATTGGCATTGGGAGCCAATGAGGTCTCCTCCTCATCAGAGTCAAACGATGGCACCCTGAGGATAAGTTTCGTAATGTCTTCATAATTGTCAAAGTTCATTGGACCTAACTCTTGAACTCAATGAATTCCTATTTCCCTAGTGACCTTAGTACCTACAGTTGGTACAAGCTTGTGGAGCAAAGGAGGCTTTCGTCAAAGTGGAAGTCATTATGAAGATCTTCCGAGGCAGCGAACTAATCTAGCACTCCTAGCTCCTCAGTTCCAAGAGTTGGATTCTTACCGGTCCCAACTACAAAATGAGACAAAGTTATAATCAATAAAACAAATGTGAACAAGTCATTGAACCCGTATGTCTTCAACTTGCTCACTAGGGGTGAGGACAAAATTGGAGTTCTAAAGATTGCGAAGGGATGGATAGGAGATATAAAACCAATGGGTTTTATACTGCCCCACATTGGACTTCTCTTTGGTGTCCCCCTGTAGCAAAATCCTCCGGTGATCTGTTAGTTAGGCTTAAAGATAGTAAAGCCCGTCTGATGTGCTCACACACCTAATGTTGTACAAGTAGCACAGGACCTCAGCCGATGGCAATGGGAGGTTATTTCTCAAATATATCAGCTCCAAGGAAGTGAGCTAGGTGTAGGAATTGAGGATGAGCTGAAATGGGCTAAGTTTGATTTTATTTAGGAAATTAATGATAAATGGGTGCATGGGAAACCTAAGCCCCACAGTGAGGTGCAGGAAGCTAACGGCGATAAACCACCAAGGTGGATAAGGAGCGTAGTCTTCTAAAGAAGGCACCATGAGGTAGCATCCATAGGGGATTTGAAATGTCCAAACCATGATCTAAAGATCGCAAAGGTGAATAGATGAAACGTATAGGTTAAACACCTGACAGTCAGAAGGTTGCTAACTTACAGTGGCCTCTTGGTCCCTAATAGTGTCTAAACGAGTAATAAAGTCCTCAACAACCTCATTGATCCTTGAGGTCACTTCATCGAGATGTTGCACTTGCTATGCCAGAGAGTTGGGCTTGTCATTTCTCCTTAATTGGTGACATCGATGTCCATGACCTGTGCCCATCTATACAATAGAGAAAAGGGAATGGTCAGGTCTCTATAAGCAAACCCTACCTAAAGGCTAAGGCTAATGATTTCCTATGTAACAGGTCATGCACATCTTGGGTCACTGCACCTAAGACCTAGACTTTGGAAGACAAAGAGGACTCAATGATGGAACCACAAATCTAGAAAACAAATGCAAAACTTGAAATGGTAATAAAAAACCCTAGAGTCTAATGACAGATTACCCAAATAAGCTAAACCAGGTGAAAGGAAAATGTACAAGCAAGTAGTTTCAACTAGCATTCAGATGTTTCAATCATAAGCAAACAAGTCTCATACAAGCAATAAAATAGGCAAATCCAAAAACCACAAATCGAAGAGAGAAAGACTCACCATGATTAGCCAAAGCAAAAGGTTCTAAAATGTGTGTGGAAGTATTTTTCAGTGAGCAGAATCCAAACAATGACTGGAGAGCTAAAACAATGTCAACGATAGCAAACAACAGTGATTAGTTGTAGGCAATGGCAGAGAGAACAAACAAGAAGAGCTTGGAAATCTTGAGTTTCAAATGGCAAGTGAGAAGGAAAGAGCCCCTTTGGTTTATATGGCACGTAGTGCCACTGTTAGATCTAGAAACCCATCAGCTACCCATAATCTGGCAGTTCGACGAGCGCCAGCAGAAAGCTAACACAGCATGGTGCACACGCTTACTAGAGGCAGGAGTAATTATGATAGTCTAGTGGCAGAAATTGAAGAGTCACAGACAAAATGAGCAAGAGCCTGCCAGATGACCCACAAGATTATAATTCACCAGTGATAGACTAAAACTCCCAGCTCGCTCTGTGTCCAAGAAATGTTTTATGCACCAAACTCTTATGCAAACAACCTTAAAATCCCACGTCTAAGAAGTGCTAGCCACGCACCAAACTCTTGTGCGAGCTACATCCAAGAAGTGCCTTTGGCACCAAACTCTTGCATAAACAACCTCAAAATCCCACATCCAAGAAGTGCTAGCCACACACCAAAATCTTGCCTAAGCCTCATCTGAGAAGTACTTTATGTACCAAACTCTTGCATGGATAACATCAAAATCCTATGTCTAAGAAGTGCTAGCCATGCACCAAAATCTTGTGCAAGCCACGTCCAAGAAGTGCCTTTGGCACCAAACTCTTGCACGAACAACCTCAAAATCTTGCATCCAAGAAGTGCTAACCATGCACCAAACTCTTGTGTGGGCCACGTCCAAGAAGTGCTTTACACACTAAACTCTTGCATAGACAACCTCAAATCTTGTGTCCAAGAAGTGCTAGCCATGCACCAAACTCTTGTGTGGGCCATGTCCAAGAAGTGCTTTACGTACCAAACTCTTACGCAAGTCATGTCCAAGAAGTGCCTTTGGCACCAAACTCTTGCACAAACAAAGACACATTTGTGCGACCTACATGGGCATTCGATCCTACACTAACAAATGTGCTCAAGCATTCCAGTGCTCAAATTCATCGCCAACTAAGATAAGCTAATGTGATCGATTGGTCATCCAACATGGCACATATCCTTTAAGTCATGATTTATTGATTGAAGTCCACTCATACAAATTCAATTAATATTATTTGAGGTCAGTTAACCTAATGAGAACTCATTTTATCTAACAATTACCAAGTTATGATTTGCAAGGACTTATTTATGTTGCCAATTACAACCTACTAGACCGCTAATGTTGCATGCTCAGGAAAAATAAGAAAGAAAATGCAAAGCTTCATTACAAAACCTCTTTAAATGAGGTAAATTTACATGAAATCATGGATATGAATCAAAATAAGCTTATAGTTAACTGGGGAAGAGTTGAACCCTAGCAAGCCTATAGCCATAATGCACAAGAGGAACTACCTTTAAAGGCCAGATCCTACAAGCAGCGAACAAGCCAAACTGCTCTAACCCTTCCTCAACTTCCACTCGAGCCAGGGGATTGTCTAACTTGAACATCCCCGAGGTGCTTGAAGTGGGAGAAATAGCATTTGGGGTAAGAAGAATGGCTACACAAATTTTCCCTAGCCTTCCTGAGTAAAGAAAGCATCCTTCAACTTCATCAAACTACTAGGGGACCTAGAGATATCTGGCACCACCATGCAAGGAGATAAAAGAGAATGATCAAAAAAGCTGGACTGCAATAAGCCATAAGGCCTACAAGTAAGGCCAATAGTTTCGACTTCTCTTTCCTATCTTCCTTTGAAGCTAAAAGCTCCACCCTCAGCCTTGTAACCCCTAAGCACTTGAAAAAACCAAACAGTTAGCTCACCAAAGGATAAAAAAGCAAAAAAGGGAGGAGCTAAACTTAGCATCATGAATAGGTCATGAAGAAATTCCCAGGGTCCTCAAAGAGGAACACCCCATGGGAACCACGTGCAGCAGGTCATACATGCCTTGCAATCTTATGCAACAGACCATACACACCCAGAGCACTTCACCGAAGGCCAAAACTCCAGAAATATAAGGCCTCAGTCAATATACCCATCTAGCTATTCTTTGAAGCAATCAAGGAGGCTTCTCATTCCTTATATAAACTAATTCAACCTTATAGAAGATTCCAAAGGGGATCTAACTGTGTTAGATTGAACATTCCAGAAGAAAGCAAGACTATCGCACCAATAGCCATGGAACATGAATAGTGAGTGGTATGGCCTGGTGCAGATGAAGTGAAAAATTAAAGCCTAAAATGACAACATAGCAGGCTATGGACAAAGACTTTGACTATATGGCAAACTGTAGTTGAAGGACTTAACACTGCACACTACAAGCAAAGATTCTACTAACAGATTACAACTCATAGTCTACAAGGCGAACTGAGTTGGGGGGGCTGATGCTATAGGTATTTTCTAGACAATGCGAGATAGGCTAGTTGAAGCCCAACAAGAAGCTATGTCCAGCTAGCCCGAATCACCCAACAACGAAGGTCACTCAATAGAAGTGATAACTTGCTAGCTACAAGCCCAGGACACAAGACTGAGGTAGGCTCCAACTCACTAAGGACAAACTCCATCTCACCAAGTGAAGCATGTTGCCCAGTCATCTTCCAGGAAACCTATTTGGACCAGCTCATTAAACCCACCAACACAGCCAACAGGTCACCCAATGTGAGCTCAAACTACCCAGTAAGCTGTCTCATGGATTATGTATGGAACGCCAAGGTCTAGTTAGCACCCAAAGGCACATTTTCCCAACCGACAAGTCAGCCCCCAAAACTAACACATTAGCCTCCAAAATCTGATAATGAAATGCTAAACATTTATTATCCACAACGGTAGAAATAATCATTTTACTATTTATCAAATTACACTTATAACCTCCTAGCTTCGATAAATAGGGGAGGGATATATCATTATAGGTAGGGAAAAGTAATTGCATGCAGACACTTGACCAGCACTGTGAGAGAGCACTTGTAAAGTGAGAGAGCACTAATATTGTAACTATGTCAAACTTCATAGACAATCCACCATATAAAGCTAATACAAACCATTGTGGATGTAGGGGCCAAACTGGCTCTAGCCGAACCACGATAAAAGCTTTTGTATCCATTATTCTTCCTCCTTCTCATTCTTTTTCCTACTAGAATTGGTATCATCAGCTTGGAGTTTAGGGTGTTAGAGAACCATTCAGGTTGACTAAGATTTAGGTTCTCTAAACCAAATTTTATCATCAATTGAGTTCATTTTATTTTGTTTGAGATTTTCCTCTCAAACTAGTGATATTGTATTCTTCAATCCTTCTTATTCTATTTCTTTTTATTTAAGATTTCTAAGGATTTAGAAATCTATATAGGTTTAGAAAAGCCTATCTAATTCTTCTAGGTTAGCAAGAAGCCTGTGTAATTTCTTGTGTTTGATGTAAACTAGCATTTCAAGAGCCTGGTAAATCCTAATAGTTTTTCTTTTTAATTGAAGAGGTCTTTCAGTTTAGAAAGATCAAGTGGAGTAGACTTGAATTACAGTTTCAATTCAAGTTAAACCATTTTAAAAACTTGTGTCTTCAACTTTTTTTTTGCATTTATATCTTGTTGTTCTTATTGCTACATTTATTGTTTATCAATCTACTACCTATCTCATAAGAAAAGTTAAGATTAAACAAAGGTCTATACAAATTCCCTAATAGGAGAAAGGCAAGATCAATTTGTATTCCACAATTTAATTTTTACAGGGACCATCAGTTAGTATCAAAGCTTTGGCTCTTGATACACTTGTATCTTTCTTGAAAATATGGATTCTAACTTTTTCTTTTTGCTTGAGTGTCCACCAATGCACAAGCCTCTTGGTTTCAATGGGGAACACTATACCTATTGGAAGCAGAAGATGAGAGACTTTATTGAGGCTACAGATGTAGATATGTGGGAATTGTAGAAGAAGGATATAAATTCCTAGGACTATTATTAATGGTGATGAAGAACTTAAGCCTAAATCACTTTGGACAAAAAATGAAAGAAAGAAACACTTGCTTGTTGCTAAAGTGAAATGGATAATCTCAAATTCTTTATCACTAAATGAATATGAAATAATCTTAAACTGTTCCACTGCTAAGCAAATTTGGGACACACTAGAAATTACACATGTAGAAACTTCACAGGTTAAAGCTTCAAAGGTGCATGTGCTTATGTCTTAGTATGAAATGTTTAAAATGGAGAAGGGTGAGTCCATTAAAGATTTAATTCAAAGATTCACTGCTATCATTAACCATTTGACTTTGCTCGGTAGAAAGTTTGAGAATGCAGATTTAGTTCATAAAATTTTGCGATCATTGACTGTTGAGTGGCAACCAACGGTCACTGCAATCAAAGAATCATTGAAGATGGGCATTCCTATAGGTCAAGAGCTATTTTGTAATCTTGAGGAGCATGAGCTTGAATTAAAAAGATATAAGAAGAATGGAGATGACAAAAAGAAAAAGAGCCTTGCACTCAAAGTTGCTAAATCAGATGAAGGAGAATATGAAACAAATGCAGACACAATTAATAAAGAAGATGTGGCTTTATTGAGTAAGAAATTGCAAAAAATCCTAAGAGACAGGAAGAGCAAAGAAAGAAGAAAAATAGTAGCATAAAGAAATAACAATGCTAAGACAGAGCAAGGAAGTTCAATCAGTACTATTTCCACTTGTTTTAAATGCAAAAAACCTAGACATATCAAGTTAGATTGTCAAGTCTATCTGAAGAAACAACTGGAGAATGAGAGAAAGAAGAAAAGGCAATCCTACAAAAAATTGAACTTTGTTGTTTGGGATGATGAAAAACTTGACATAACTAATGAAGATGAATCAAAAGAAGATGCCTTATTATGTCTCATGGCTAAACATAATGATGATCTTAAGGTACTGAGCAAAAATCCTTTCTTCGCTATTTCTGATTATGATGAATCTAGTAATGAATCTAAAAAACACTTTAGTGAAGATAGTTATGATGAAGATTTGGATGATTTCTATGTTAGGCTGTATGACTCATTAGTAGAAACTAAAAGACAAATGACTGTTACTAAAAATGAGCAGAAAATTTTGAATGAAAAAGTTGTTTTTAGAAAAAGAGAATAGTCAATTAACTACCTTAGTTAAGAAACGCTATGAACAATGCTTTCTATATAAGTCTCAGATTGAAAGTATAACAAAGAAACTATAGAATTTTTCAAACAACAATCAAAAGCTAGAATATGTACTGCAGAACCAAAAATTTTCTTATAATAGGGCTGGTTTAGGATTTAGATAGTAGAATTACAGAAAATATAGGAAATAGAGCCCTACAAATATTACTAGTTTTTATTATAACCATAAGGGGCATCATATTAGAAACTACTTTCTTAGAAATAGTACTTACCTATTGAAACCTAATGAAAGATTGGTTTGGTTACCTAAATCTACAAATGCTAGAAAAATTTCTATTATGTCTATTAACTCTAATGGACCCAAAAGTTAGTGGGTACCACCAATGCGAGCATGAACTTTATGTTACAAGTATGTAAGAGACAAGCACAAATTTATGGTTTCTAGATAGTGGATGTTCAAGACACATGATCGGAAACAAGGATGAGTTTATTTGTCTCACACCTATGAATAGAGGTAAGGTAACTTTTGGGGACAACTTCAAAGGAAGAGTCAAAGGAATTGGTAAAGTTGGTAAGTTGGTAAGTCTTTAGATTGTTGCATCAATGATGTTTTGTATGTAGATGGCTTAAAACAAAATTTGTCGAGTATAAGTCAGTTTTGTGATAAAGGAAATAAAGTTATTTTTAATTCAAATGAATGCTTAGTTATAAATGGTGTTGATAATCAACTTAAGCTTATAGGACACAAGGTGAATAATGTTTACCTATTTGATCTAAATTCTAAATTTAAATTGGGTTCTGCTTGCTTAGTTAGTTTTAATGATGATACCTAGATTTTGCATAGAAGGCTAGGTCATATCAATATGGAATTGATTGTAAAATTGTCAAAGAAAGATTTGGTATCTGGTTTGTCTAAGTTGCATTTCATCAAAGACAAAATTTGCAATGCTTGTCAAATAGGAAAACAAGTGAAATCTTCATTCAAATCAAAAAATATTGTCACAACATCGAAACCCCTAGACTTACTTCATATGGATTTAATAGGTCTATCCAGAATCAAAATCTATGGAGGTAACTACTATGTGTTTATTATTGTAGATGACTTTTCCAAATTCACTTGAACTTTCTTTTTATCTCACAAAAGTGATACATTTCATGCCTTTAATAAACTTGTGAATGTAATTCGAAATGAGAAAGGATATTCAATTATTTCCATTAGAAGTAACCATGGGAAAGAATTTGAAAACAAAGATTTCATTGAGTTTTGTGAAAAACATGGTATAAAACACAATTTTTCAACACCAAGGACACCCCAGCAAAATGGTGTTGTTGAAAGGAAAAATGATGCCTTGGAGAAATGGCAAGAACCATTCTGAATGATAGCACACTTCCAAAGTCCTTTTAGGCAAATGCAGTAATACTGTATGCTATATAATGAATAGGGTACTTTTAAGACCTATTTTAATTAGAGCACCCTATGAGTTATACTTTGGAAGAAAGCCTAATATTTCATGTCTTTGGCTGTAAATGCTATATTCATAATAATGATAAAGATAACATAGACAAATTTGACCCCAAATTTGATAAAGGAATCTTCATTAGTTATTCTTCAACTAGCAAGGCCTATAAAGTTTATAACAAAAAGACCTTGAAGATTGAAGAATCTGTGCATATAGTTTTGATGAGTTTTCCTTGAGTTATAACAAGTTAGATGTAGAAGAAGACCAGCAACACTGGTGAACTTCAACATCAACTTTAGAAACTCAGCAAGATAATTTGAAGATTCATGCTGCAGAATCTAGTGAGGATGTTGATTCAACCATCATGGATAGCACTCCACCCTAGTCTCTAACAAAAACCTAGAAGTTTATGGGAAATCACCCCAGAGAACTCATGATAGGAGATGCATCAAGAAGGGTAACTCGTAGTAATTTGAAAAATTTTTGTAATTTTTCTTCATTTGTTTTATTGATTGAGCCTAAAAATATTCAAGAGGCCCTACAAGATGATAACTGGATTATGGTTATGCAAAAGGAATTAAACTAATTTACAAGAAATCAGGGTTGGAAACTTGTGCCAAAAAATGATCAATACAATGTAATAGGGACTCGTTGGGTATTTAGAAACAAATTAGATAAAAATGGCATCATAATTAGGAATCAGGCTAGGCTAGTTGCTAAAGGCTATGATTAGGAAGAAGGCATAGACTTTGATGAGACATTTGCTCTAGTAGCTAGGCTAGAAGCCATTAGGATGCTATTACCATTTGCATGTACTAGGAACTTTAATCTTTATCACATGGATGTTAATAGTACTTTTTTGAATGGATATATCTTAGAGGAGATTTATGTACAGCAACCCCCTAGATTTGAAGTTCCTTTAAATCCATATCATGTCTTTAAACTTTAAAAAGCACTCAATGGTTTAAAACAAGCTCCTAGAGCTTGGTATGATAGGCTTAGTAAATTCTTAATTCAAAAAGGATTTAAAAGAGGAAAAGTAGATACCACATTATTCATATAAGAGAAAGGTAAAGATATTTTACTTGTACAAATTTATATGGATGATATTGTATTTGGCTCAACAAATGAAGATTTGTGTAAAAAGTTCT
>JANHAO010030187.1:0-10210 GCA_026873985.1 Saraca asoca | reverse complement strand
AAAGAAATCAAGGTAGTTAAAAAAATTATGCATTTTATAAGCATTTGTTTTCATACTTATTATATAAACTAATAAAAGTTGTTTTATTTATTCTTTGAAGTCGAGGTTTCACTTTAACGTGCTAGATCCTATTGCAAGGAATTGGACGATTAAGAACTTGGGCAGAAAGTGGAGGGACTTCAAGGGCAGGATTTGGCATGAGTTTAATGATTCCTCCTTAACTTTGGAGGAAATGTATGAGAAGGTCCCGGATGAGATTCCTCGGAATCAATGGAAGACGCTTATTCATAAGAATAATGAGGGAAAGTATAAGGTAATTTCTACTCTAAGTACACTATTTAATCAAAATGTATATGCAAATGTCAGTAATAATGATTCCTTCACATTTATAGGAAATGTGTAGGAAAAATGCATCAAATTGTCAGAAGCAACTGGTCCCACACATAGCTGGCTCCAAAAGCTTTGCTAGGAAAAGGGCTAAATTGGTTTTGTTTTGCACTTTCCTATTTAACTACTATTATATTATCTAAGTTGAAATACACTAGCTAAATTGATATATATTCTCATGTAGGTTAAAGAGCTAGGTCGTCTGGTGGGAAGAATAGATCTATGGTTTCATGTTCATTAGAAACCAGATGGCACATATGTCTATGAAGCAACCAAAGACAAAGGGTTAGCTTTTGCTTCATGTTTCATGTTATTGGATTACACATTCACAAATGATGTTAATAAAGTGGATATTATGCTTTTGCAAGAGCAAATTAAGGAGATCTTATCCCAAGACCCTTCATTGCAATCTCAGGCCATGTCATAGGATGATGCCATAGCAAAGGCATTCGGGAAAAAGCACTCTTGACGGGTTCAAGGTTTGGGCTTTGGACCATCCCCTTCAAATGTGTTTGGCAAAGCTTCTTAAGAGTTTAGTGGCATGACATTCGATGGCACTAGTTCAAATGGGGAGGTGCAGGCAAGATTTTGAAGTTTAGAAGCGAAGTTGACTTCTGAATGTGAAAAGTAATTGGCTATGGAGGCAGACTTGACTTCTACATGTGAAAGGCTATTAGCTATGGAGGGAGTGTTGGCATCAGTCTTTCAAAAAAATGCTTAGAACAGTGCCAAAAGAAATTGCCAATTTGATAGCGCACCCTTCACCGGTAAATTTATATTCTTCTCTCTACTTGTTGATGATGGATTGACTATGTTTATTAATTGTTGTTAATGGATAAGCTATATTTGTTACTGCTATATTTGCTACATATAACTCATAAGTTGCTAGCTTTTATGAATTGGATTTTCTGCATTGATTCTGCTATATTCTACTATATTTTCTATTGTATTCTGCTATATTTGCTACTGTATTCAACTTATTTGCTGTTGTATTTATTGTTGTATTCTATTATATTTGCTGCTATATTTTGTTATATTTTTTTGTTGTATCTGGCTATATTTGTGGTTGTATTCTGCTGTATTTGTTGTTGTACTTATTGTTATATTTACTGTTATATTTGGTTGTATTTGCTGTTGTATTTATTGCTATATTCTGTTGTATTTGCTACTGTATTTGTTGTTATATTTGACTATATTTGTTATTGTAGTTGTTGATGTATTTTGTTGTATTTACTGTTGTATTTGTTGTTGTATTCTACTGTATTTGTGGCTATATTTGCTACTATATTTATTGTTGTATTTTATTGTATTTGTTGCTATATTTATTGTTGTGTTCTACTGTATTTGTTGCTATATTTGGTTGTATTTGTGGTTGTATTTGCTACTATATTTGTTGCTATATTCTACTATATTTGCTGCTATATTTGCTATTGTATTGGTGTGATCAAATTATAGGTATAAGTAAATGTGATTGAAAATAATAATGTTAGTTTTACTTTTACTCTCTAATAATAAATAAGTGCAAAACTAATATGATTGAGAGAGTAGTAATTCTTACAAAATATGAAAACAACAATGAAGAGTATAAATTCTCACAAAACTAATATGACTTTTCCATACATTCGTTATATATGAATGATTTTCAAAATTAATATAACAATTTATTTTAATTTTATTTTATAGCCACTAGATGCAGGAAGCGGACATTTTGCAGATGCAAAGCCCTTTTTCCGTGATAGTTATGACATATAACCTTGATTTAGACCCTTTAGTTGTTAAATTATATATAGGGTTGTTGAATTCTAGCGTTTGACAAACAAATATTTGAATATTTATTATTAATACAAAATTCATGTTCAATTTCATTTGTTCAAAATGTATGTATTTATTACAAATTATTTTTGTAGCAGGGTAACAAATAAAAAAAATTAGGATAGGGAAACACTACATTTAATAGTGATTTTTTGGAAAACCGCTACTAAATGTAGCGAAAATCGTCACTAAAAATGATTTTTCTTAAAAAGATTTTCTGCCAAAATCTCTACTAAATGCAACACAACTGCCACCAAAAATAATTTTTTTAAAAAAAATTTCGACCAAAACCGCCACTAAACGCAGAGAAAACTGCTGTAAAAAATAACCTTTTTGAAATTTTTTTTACAAAATCGTCGCTAAATACAATGCAAAACCACCACCAAAAATAATTTTTTTAAAAACTTTTCTGCAAAACCACCGCTAAATACAGAAAAAATCGTTGCTAAAAATAATTTATTAAAATAAATTTCTATAAAACCGTCGCTAAATGTAAATTAAACTGTTGCAAAAAGCAAGCAAAAAAAAATATTTTTCTGGAAAACTGCCGCTAAATACAGATATAACTGTCGCTAATTTTTCTCAACGCATGAATCTGCGACGGTTTCAAAAATTACCACGAAGGTTGTTAGCAGCGGTTAGAATCGTCGCTAAATACATATTTTTTTGTAGTGTTATGAGGCTACTCGTCAAGCAATATGGTTGAGGAATAGAATTTCAAGTTGTGGAGAGTATTTCTATACCTCTGACCATATATTGTGATAACTCTGTTGTGGTGTGCTTCTCTCAAAACAACAAGAGCTCTAAGCGTTTAAAGCACTTTAATACGAAGTACATGTTTGTTAGAGAGAAGATTTAGGAGTTCCAAACTCGTGTTGAGCATATCCTTATGGAACTCATGTTAGTAGATCCCCTAATCAAAGGTTTAACTGTCAAAGTCTTTATTGATCATGTAACCCATGTGAGTCTAGTAAGATCTTTTGATATTTTGGATTAGTGAGAGTCTGTTTTAAAAATTTATGACAACATTATATTTGTCATTATGTCTCGAGACTTATAATTCACATTTTGAATAAATATGTTGCTATTTTGTGATTGGCATATATTATTATTATTTCTATTATTATACTGTGTAGTTTTATGTTATGGCATATTATAAAGACATTTTGGACCCAGTCTCATTTTGTGCTGAGATATATTATTGAATCTCAAATGACATTTTGGGCGGATGCTAGGGCTAATTTTATTGAGAAATTGCACAATGATCACATTTTGGCATGCTATTGTGTTGTGCATTTCCCTTTAACGTATTCACACTCATGTTAGGTCACCGAATTATAACTGTCTTACGTATATGAAATCATTACTCCTTCAAGTATGATTTTCTACATTGTTGAAATGCTCATAAATCTATATTGGACCATTAGCCTATTGTGTTAGGTTACCAGGTCATGACTATCTTTCATGCATGATATCAATACTCCTTCGAGTATGATTTTCTGTATCGTTGAGGTGCTTGTAAACCTATCTTAAACCATTTTGGATGAGAATACTAGCTCAATTTGACATCTTGTTGCGGCCATATATTATTAATTAATCTGGAGATCTTTTATTATTGAATTATGTGGTCTAAGTGGGAGAAATGTTAGATTTTTTATATGGATTGACATAATTCAATAATATATATTATATCTTATTTATAAAACTCAGATTAATTTGATGTCATTTAGAGTATATTGTAAACTTAATTATGCCCAATTAGTTGTGATCAATATTATTGGGCTTCTTATCCACACTGCTCATAAGTGGATATAATTGGGCCTATGTATGGACTTATCATGATGGGTAAGCTTGACCCATTTTAATATATACACAGGGAGAGGTCCCTATTCCTTTCCACGACTCAGAGTACAGTTGCCTTATCGAAACTGTTACAGAGGAATCTAACATGGAATAGACATAGTTTCTCTCCCCGTATCATTGGACTCAGGATTAAAGATGGCGTCATCATTTTCTACATTTCCAGGTATTCCCAAACTCAAATCCTTAGATTAATTGTTTCTTGTTACATGTCGTACTTGGGATTGAAAAAGTCTTTCATGAACTCTAAAAGCCCTATCAAACTGTCCTAAAGTTTTTTTTTTTTTTAATTATCTTTTAACATTTTAACAGTTTCAACTACCTCCGAATTTTTTAAATAAAAAACTCATTTTTCAGTCTAAGATTGTTTAGACCGCCTCTAAAATATTTTGCACACTTTTTTTAATTTTTTCATTTATATATATCCATGAGCTTTAATTATTCTTATAAATTTATTACGCAAATCAATATAATAAGAAAAATGCATTTCATTAACTTTAAAATATTGAAATGTAAATTGTTTTACATCTCATAAATGATAAAAACCTTTTCAAGGTACCAAAAGCCATTCTATTGTCTTATATAATATTTATTTACCAATATATGCAACAA
This sequence comes from Saraca asoca, assembly GCA_026873985.1. Taxonomy (NCBI): domain Eukaryota; kingdom Viridiplantae; phylum Streptophyta; class Magnoliopsida; order Fabales; family Fabaceae; genus Saraca; species Saraca asoca. The sequence continues at coordinate 5,539 of JANHAO010030187.1, read as the reverse complement.
AACAAAAAAATAAAATTAACAACACTGTATAATTTAAAGCGGTGGATGTGATTAAGGACATCTTTGTTATTGTTGCTTTCTCTTGAAAATCTTCTTGCATACATAAATGAATTTTAATTCGAAAGAGATTGCAATTGCAGATTAATTTCAGCATCATCTTATAAGAAGCATAATTGTTGTTAAACATCATATTGGAAGGTATGGACAATCTCAAAACCTGCTTTTCCTATTTACTGTCTCTGTCATGAGATTTGTTGTGTCACATAACCTGCCTTTCCTATTTACTTACTCAGGCATAACGCATTTCCCGTCCGTCACGAGATAATCTCAAACAAATTAATTTGAGTTCATGAATAAATAAGTAATATATCAGCTGAATTATCTAAATAGATCGAGCTAAAACTACTAAGAATTTAACTTATTTGTATTATAAGTTAGCTTGATATATGGAATCATAATTATTTGTATTATAAGTTGGCTTGATATATGGAATCATTTAATATAACAATAAAATAGTTGATTATATATACTTCATTTTATGTTTGATAACATTTTTTTATAATTGATTATACATAATTTATTCTTATCTTGATGATATATAGAAAAATAATTTTTTAATACTAAATTACAAAAAATGACAATAATAAAGGAAGAGAAAGAAAAAAGAGATTTTGTTATTATTACAGGAGTAAGGACAATAATGACAAAAAAAGAAGGAAAAAAGTAAGGATAATATTGGTAACAAATATAAATATTTCTCTTTCTATAATCTCAATTAAAAAAAAAAGCTACTCAAAATAATTTTTTATTTAATCAAACTTGTTGTCTATAATTGATTATTAGAAAATTTTAATCACTATATTAAATATCTCTAAAAAATATTATAATTAATTATTTGATCTATAATTAATTATTGAAGATTCTAATTGCTATATCAAGCATGCACATACAATACAAAAAAATTCCTTATTTCTAACGAAAACATCTGTTGGAAAAAATCTATTGAAATTTTAATTTCTAACAAAAATATCTTAATTTTCAATAGAATTTTTTGTTGAAAATACGTGATTTTATAGTGATATAAACATATTAGAATTTATTATATTTTTAAATAAAATATTTGATAAATTTTGATTATAAATATAACATACCTTTATTACTATTATATTATTTCATTTTTTTATAAATGCAACTGTGGATATAATATAACTCGTATCTTGAGACAAATTATTATTTATACCACATTAAGTATTATTAAAATATAAGTAATAATATTATATTATTATTTTTTACCATTCATAATTTTCTTTATTTATTCTATATTAACTTGTTGCTAAATGTGTTTACTTCATAACTTAAATTGAGTCAAGCTTAAACTAAATAAATTAGTTTAAATTGAACTTAAATTGAGTCTTGAGCTGAGAAAATTTAAAGCAGGCTGATCTAAACTCCTATAAATCTTATTTGTTTGTTTATAAATAAAACACTTTCATGTCATCTATATGTTTTGTGATTAACAAATTTTTCAGCCACATAACTTCAAGTGTAACGCTGAACAAATAATAAAATTTTTGTGATCTTACTTTTTTTAACTATAAACATAAGTAAAAAAAAAAAAAAAATCTATGGAAGATCGTTTTATGATAAAAAATACTTTGAGTTTTTTTTTAAAAAAAAAAAAAAGAGAAGAGGAAAAAGTGACAATTTCAGCCATTTTTTTCATCAATAACCTTTTTATTTGTCAAAATAGAAATTTAATGAAGGACATTTGCTTTTTAAATAACAAAGTCCATCCAACAACGCACATTGTATTATCTTTCTTGACCAATGGATAATGCATTGATGTCTATTTGAAAATTACTTTTCGCATTATTTTAATCACGCAATCACAAAATTAGGCATTGCGAAAATGTCTATTAATAATTAAGCTAGCCTTAACAAAATGAATGTATACTAATAAATAAGGGCTCTTTCCATTGTTGTCTGTTGTTTTATTCTGTTGGTAAGAAAATGCTTATGGCTAAGAAGTCTAATTATTTGTAATCTTTACAAGTTACAAAGACAAGGATATCCTAATTACATCTCAATGACACAATCATCTCAAGCAGTGGAAATTGTTGCTGCTTTGGTTAGGCCACGCTTTGTTTATATGTCAATGAAATAGCTTTCTCGAGCATATACATGTTTCCCGACAATGTTTGCTTCTATCTTTGATTCAAAAGCCATACAAAATTTGCGATGGCAGAGAACATCATCATTTAACTTTACCATAAACCTGTGAAATGAGTCTGAATTTATGATCATGAAATATCATATTTGGCAATTATGTCACTTCCTGAATCATCCGGAAAGAAATTCAGCAAAAAATTTGTAAAGTGCAACACTGTTTGAAGATTGGTCTATCCAACTAAGAAAACAACAATAAAGTAGGTTTTGAGGTTCCAAAAACACAGCTTTTCAGCCAGAACTCTACAGCAAGTCAGTACGGTGACTTGGTAGTGTTAAGCTAACTAAAATATCATTTACTATATTTATAATTACAAATCAGTTGCTACTAACTGAAAATTTCACTCCAATTCAGTTCCATCCACCGGATCTATACCACCTTACTTCAGCTGCTGTCAGGGGGAGTCTGTGCCTTCTCAAAAAGGAGCTCAAGTCTCTGGTGATAAAATAAAGGTAAAAAAGACAATTGAACAAGTATACATAAAAGGAAAACACAATTACCAAGCACATGCCTTAAATTTGCTGTTCCAGTGTGCCAACAACATAACATGCAAAGAGGCGGGGGGAGGGGGGATTAATCTCTTCATTGTCACATTCTATGAAGGCTAAAATACACCTAAGTCTCATATACTTTAGGTGATGCATATATAATCCCTGACCTTCAAAAATGTACTTTCTGCCACCATTGTACTTTAATTTAGATGCATTTTACCCACATCTATATACTTTCCATCCATAAACTTAATAAAACATTTTTGTAAATATCATGTGACTAAAAATCCTTAATTTTCTTTCAAAAACTAACATATAAATCATTATTTTCAATTTTAATCTAATTATGAAGTTTTATATCAAAACTTTAAGGCACACACAAAGTAAAAATATGAAGAGATATTGTTTTCCCTATCAAAAAAATTAAATTTTGTTCTTTCATTTTTTTTTTTTAAAAAAAAAACTTAAATTTTCATTTTCTTTCCCCAAAAAATTAGACTTAGTTCTTTGATTTTTCCTTTTTCAAAGAAATTAATGATTTGTAGTGATCACGTAATACTCATATTTCATTAGGCATATATGTAAAAAACAGATGGAAATGGATAAAATACATATAACTTAAAACAAGGGAGTTAGATACAACTTTTTAAAGGTCAGGGGATTATATATACATGACTCGAAATACAAGGGGAGTTTGGTGCATTTTAGCCTTCTATGAATGAAGAGTTGGCATATGGTTATTTGATATATATATATATATATATATATATATATATAGAGAGAGAGAGAGAGAGAGAGAGAGAGAGAGAGAGAGAGAAAGTTTTCCAAAGAAATATAACTACAGCCAGTAATCTCTCTACTGTGACACTCTGTCAATGAAGAATTTGCATATGGTTATATATTGAAAGTTTTCCAGCGAAATATAACAGCAGTCAGATGTGTGAAGAGATTATCAAACTGAGTAAGAAGATACAAACCTTCACTGATTTACTAACTTCATCAAGTTTATTAAGCAGCATTTCACCAGATACCCTACGTTCTAGGGAAGTATAATGTGGTGAACCTGTCAGCTGCACATTACATAAACAAGGAATGCGGAGCAGAAAATTCATGTCAGGATTTTAAATAAAACAACTGAAAACCATGCTAGTTGGTGATGTGAACAATATATTCACATGAGAAAAAGGTAAAAAGGAAAAAGCACAAGCCACCAGGCAACCATTCTTCTGCTACTCCCAAAAATGAAACTGAGTATGTTTTTTTATTTTTTTTTTCTGCCAATACCAATGAAAAACCTTTCAAGTTAGCAGCTAATCAAGAAGTCACAGATTTATAGGCCTCAAGAAGAAATTAAATAAATAATAAGAAGGATATATTGTCTTCCAATTTTTTTGCTTCCAAGTATCTAAAATTTCCCTCCATTTTCCTCTTGATATAAATGTACAGATTACTTTATGTAAAAACAATATTATACCCAGAAATGAAGTGAATCCTTTTATGTCTCTTGAAAACCAAAGTTAAAGAAGATTAATCCTAAATTGGTAAACAAAGACAAGGAGAAGTCTACCAGTGGATCAGTGGTCATGGGGCCTTGTAACATACAGTTCCACAAAATGCTGTTTCATTTTGTATTTACTTTTATCGATTCCTTTTTTGTGAAATGAAAACATTCCATGGTCTGTGAAAATTACAAAGCTTGAAGCGAATAACGCTCCATCATCAGCACAAAATTCATGAAAATTATAATACAAAGTGATATTTCTAGAAATCAATTCCTCTACCACTAGAGGTGCTAATTTGTACAGTTTTAACTTGAATTCCTAGAAACTGGGAGTACATCTTCCATTCTGATCTCCAAAATTCGAGTTTAAACTTTTCAAAGAAGGGCACAACTATGATTCTTACAAAATTCATAACATTATGAACCATTCTTCATTGTGTATTAATAATTGGCATCAGTTATGTTCTTACCCAGATCAAGCAAATTCAGCTCCAAGACAATGATAGGTTTGCATCACAGAAGTTAGCTACAGTACAAATAATCATTAAATCTAAAAGGGAAATGATCTCACAGAATAGTGAATCTATTTTTTACATGTATGGGTGCGGATCAGTTAGTAGCATATGGCAGAGAAATGAGAGGAATCCTTAGAATTACAAGATTAACCATTTGCAGTGTTGACAATATATTAATTATAATTTATATGCAACAAGAGGTTTGCAACTACCTTCCTGCTTTTTGATGGTGACCTCTCCACGTCTATACTCTGTGTAGTTGGCTTCCAAATTCTGCTTACATCTGGTGCAATCTTCGAAGCTTCTGCAATGATCACCTGAAAATGCATTTTGATATATGATACCCTTTCAGCATCTTTATGAGTAATATATTGGTAAATATTGCTACAGAGAACAATAAAGCAAAATGCTCCCATGTTTTTAACAAGATATTGAATATTAACAAGTCATTTATCCAAAAGTCAAAAACAAACTAAAACATGTGTTTTCATTTACCTTTCTCAAAATATCAGGGTCAGAAACCCCTTGGATTTGTAGTTCATCTACAGGTGCAGCTTTGCCATATGCTACACTTTCAATTCGAAAAGTATGGATTCCATAGACAGCCTGCAAGCAACCTGGTAAAAGCCAGTGATGCAAACAAGTCAAAGGGGGTATATAGATTAAGGATTAAAGAGACATCACAAGCATCAAATAATTTTCACAGGCAGGACAAAATCAGTCATCCAATGTCTAGAAAGTAAAAGCTTGTAATCTTTTCCCATGCAGAAACTCCCTCCTCTTGAGAATTGATTGATAGAAAGAA
>JANHAO010030186.1:0-10212 GCA_026873985.1 Saraca asoca | reverse complement strand
TTTCATTCTCTACATATTGGAAATGTCTTTATATATTGGGATGTTGGGTATTGTTGCAAAGGCTTGCAAACATTTGTAATGATTTTTTAATTTTTTGCAGGTTATTCATCCAGACAACAATACATGTGATCCCGGATCAAATTTTCCTAGTAGAGAACCAAGCACTTGGCATTTTGAATGTATTATTTTGAAAAAAACCTAAGCACCTGACTTCAAGATTTCCTGAATAGGACAAAGATTTAGATTGTAGTTTTTTGACACTAAGTACTTGACCTTTGAATTGTAATGTGTATGTGTGATTTCTTTCATTCTTATATAATGTTAATGAAAATATTCAAATTAATTTTATATTTATCAATATGTAATTTATATGGTATGATTATAATTACATTGGGTATTAAAATCAAGGTATCATTTCTATTTTTTTTAGAAAAAAAAAACAAAACGAACCTTTAGTGATGACAAAAGTCGTCACAGAAAGCCATTTCGGACCTTTAGTGACGACAAAAGTCATCACAGAAGGTGACCTTTAGTGACGAATAAAAGTCATCATAGAAAACCATTTTAGACCTTTAGTGATGACTTTTTGTCGTCATAGAAGGTGACCTTTAGTGTTGACTAAAAGTTGTCACAGAAAGCCACGTCCGACCTTTGGTGATGACTTTTTATCGTTACAGAATGTGACGTTTAGTGACGATTAAAAGTCATCACAGAAAATCACGTCCGACCTTTAGTGATGACTTTTTGTCATCATAAAAGGTGGCCTTTAGTGACGACTAAAAGTCGTCACAGAAAGCCACTTCAGACCTTTAGTGACGACTTTGTGTCGTCATAAAAGGTGACCTTTAATTACGACTAAAACTCATCACAAAAAGCCCAGCATTTAGTTTTGACTTTTTGTCATCACAGAAGGTGACCTTTAGTGATGACTAAAAGTCGTCACAGAAAGTCTGACCTTTAGTGACGACTTTTTGTCGTCATAGAAAGTCCGACCTTTAGTGATGACTTTTGAAAGTCGTCACAATAGAGCTTTAGTGACGGCGCATATGTGACGATTTTTAGTCATCACTGAAAGTAATTTAAGTTGTCACTAAAGGTTTTAGTGACGACTTTTTTAGGCTTCTGTGATGACTTTTGCCGTCACTGAAAGCTGATTTTCTTGTAGTGATGGCTTTTATGATTTTTATGGGTACATTTGATGATTTTGAATGTAAAATAGTTACATTCAAAGTTTCAATTTTACTACATAGATTACCATGAAAATCTTAGACATATTCACAATTACTTTGGCAAGTGATACAAAATAGGGCATGCATGATTAGATATTCTATGCTAAGAAACACAGCTAAAAAATAAACCCTAACTGAAAATATTTTTGATAATCAAACTAAGAAACGAAAGAGACCTTAAAAATATAAATCATCAGCAAAGAACAAAGTAGAAAAAGTAAAAAAAAAGAAGAAGATTGATGTAACTTGGTAAGGAAGAAATGAATACAGTGTAAGAAGAATGAAGTTTCATACCTTGATCAGAGATGGACTTAAAATGCGATGATTTGAGATAGTGAAGATAATTAAAAATAGTGAAGAAGAAAGTAGCAAGGTTTTAAAAATGATATTGGGTAAATGTTTCATACAGGGCAAAAGCCTAGACTTAAGACATTAGTTATGAAGAAGAAATTGACGTCTATTCTCATGCATTTACATCAATTTTCATAAAACACCAATGTATAAACTTATGATGTCAGTTTTTTTTTTTATGAAAATCAATGTATTAACTTTTATCATATTTACAAAAACACCACTGTCACTTCATATATTATTCTCACATTAAATATTTTTATTTATTTTGTTTATACGACTGTTCTATACTAGAATTGACGTCCTTTCTATCTTTAGATGTTGATGTTCTATAAAAAACCAACATCTTTTCTTCAAATAGTTTATTTTTAAAAATAGACATCTAATATTATATGTCACAAAATTTTTTTGAATTAATTTTATCCATTTCATTTTTGGATAATAATATCATTACATTTTCAAACATAATTTGTCCAAGGCTAACTATTTTTTGAAAAAATTTGTCAATTAAATAATATTTGAATACTTGAATTATTTGGCCCACTTAATAATATTTTAATAATTGAATTATTTTGTTTTTGTGTTAAAGATGTCAGTTTGTGTTAAAAAGCTAACATCGTTTCTATTAATTTTTTTATTAAATTATACAAACTAGCTCCAAATTACAATTTTACAAAAACATTAGAAAGAAAATTAGGGAGAAAATATTATTGTTAATTTAAGCTTCTTGATTGCTTGCAACAAACTAACAAGAAAATTAGGGCAAAAACATTATTGTTGAATCAAATTTCTAGGTTTCTTATAATAAATTAACATTAAATTGTTAAAGCTTTTGAGATTGCTTGAAACCTCTTGTTTAAAGGATCAATGTATATGCCTTGTTTAATGGGAAAAAGGAAATAGAAGTTAATCATTTATACGCAAACTAATAAAAAAAAATAGAAAGAAAAAGGGAAAAATCAACTATAAACCTCCAAGCATGCTTAAGTAGAATGATACTGAATTTTGCTCCTGGGGCATACTGCTTACTTGGGTGTCACGTCTCGATCTATGGAATGTGATCAGCGAAGAACGTCATCGTGAGAAAACCTCTTACAAGACTGACAATGTAAAATCTTTCCTAATTTGACTCAATATACTAAAGATCGAAAAATTTAATTGATGCATAAAAATAACTACTTCATTGAATATTTATCGAACAAAATTTGCTCTATTCGGACTTCTGGGCATAAGGTCTATACAACCAAAAAAGGCTACATGTCCTATACAAAATCTATACAACAAAATCAAATTTACAATAGCCTAGACAACACAAGACTATACTTACTAGGCCTCATCCAGACAAAACACACATATATATTGCCATTATACCAACTACCAATGTTTACACCACCATATACCTTTAAACTTTATAGGATGTGATCTACTGATCTACTCAATCAGTGAGTAGATCCTGAACCAGAATGGTGTGGAGGGACCATAGGAGCATCTTTTGGCTCTAAAAACATGGAGAAGAAAAGAGTAAGTTTCATAGAAACTCAATGAGATAACCCCATGAAAACTAAAATTTTATTTTTTTGTAACTCCACAAAAATTAAAATAAGCAATAACGTATAATGCTATAAAAAGTAATTAGAGTAGGGTAAACAAAGGGAAGTTCAATATAGGTTTTCTTTTCTAAAATTTACCAATTCTCAAATAGTAAAATATTTCATAACAACTATGTTATCCAAATACTATAAGGATCCAAAGGAGTAATTATTAAAGGCAACATATCTAACAAATATCAAATGTGACAACCATGGTTAAATCCTTGATTCAATCAAACAAATGTAATCAGGGTCAAATCCTTTTTAAAGGTCAAGATTAAGTCCAAGATCCCCATATCAAATATATTTGCCTCACCGTATTTCTCCACCAATTATCCCCCTTTATTTCTCTAGCAAATATGCTAATCACAAGAGCACTTAAGGGTTTCTAGGGAATTACTAATGGATCCAGAATTCCAAATAATCAAATATTTGATAAATATTATGCTATTAAGCCAATTCACAAATATGAGACATTTTATTCATGTCAAAATATCAAATATTGGAACATATCATCAAATATTCTTAGAAACATCAACTTCATGTTTATTCAATAAATAACAGCATAAAATCATTTATTCCAAAATGCATAATTTCATCATGGTAATTCATTTCCATACATATAACATACAATAAATTTTCAAAGTAAGCTAACATTAAAAAAAAAAATCAAATCATTCAGTAAAAACCAAAATGTTCCATATAACAAAATTATTTGAAAATGGGATTTACTAAAAAGGTAGGATCATCTTCTCACCTTAAAGACTTCTCAATTGGTCAAATTTTCCAAGGAAAATATCACAAAGTGCTAAGTCACCTAACTTGAGAATTCAAATCACTCAGCTTATTTAGGTATAATGCGTATTAAAATTAATCCTTGGACTTAAATTTGAAATCCTTAAATTAAGCACAACTATTCTATATTAGTATTAGACTACAATATCTAAAGCTAATAATTTTCAAATCAATCATAGAACTACCTACTTGGATAATCAGCTAGAACTCAAAAATTTGATGTTGATAGGCTTAGTTCTTTAATGGGAATATTACTGAAGCAAAATAACAAGAAGAATTTCAACTTCCATCAACATTAAAATATGAGGGTTTTAGATAAATTTCTTGAAATCTTGAAGTGAAGTTACTATAAAATAAAATTTCTGATCTAGGAATACTCATTGCCATCTAAAGTACCGATAGGTAGTGATGGTCCCAATAAAGAATTAAAGTGTAGAATATGTATGGATCTCAACCTTTTCCCATTGGAGAATATATATATATACCTTTATCAAATTTAATATTTCTTTTGATGGAATGTGTAGAAATTAATAATCAGTAAGTTTGAAGATAGCAAAATATAAATGATTGACAGTAAGAGTAGTTAAGAAGTAAGTGAAGAAAGAAAACTGAAGACAGAAGTTTTTAAAGTGGTTCAACTTGAATTAAAATCGCAATTCAAGTCTACTCCACCTGATCTTTCTCAACCAAAAGACCTTTTTTATTGAAAACAAAAACCTTTAGGATTACCAGGCTCCTAAATTGCCATTTTTACAATAACACACAAGAAATTAACAAGCTTCTTGCTAACCTTGAAGAATTAAGATAGGTTCTTCTAAAACTATATAGATTTCTAACTCCTAGAAATTTCAAATAAAAAGAAATTAAGTAAAGAGAGATTGAGGAATACAATACCAGAGTTTGAGATGAAAATCTCAAAGAAACTAAGATAAACTTGAGTAATCTTTGATCCAGAATTCTTGTAGAAATCTCTAAAGATTTAGTGAGATAGAGAGAAAATCGTGTTTAGCTCTTAATCAGATGTTTTCACATTGAGTTATGAAGAAAAACTATGAGGGATCATTTATATAGTGAAGGCAGTTAGACTTGAATAACTATTGTAACCATCTATAATAGAATAACTAATTTTCAGTTGTTGCATCGATTGACGCATTGATTATACTCTATTATTGCTAACTCATCGATGTGGTAATTGAAATGCAATGCATTGTTTACAGCCTTCGCATTGATTACTGCATTGAAGTAGCCATTTTTCAAAACCTTTGGTAAAAATTTTTTTTTCTTCATGCATCAATGTGACTTTGATTGCGATATGAACTTTTCACAAGTTCTTCAACATATTGATGTACACATCGATTCATGATGTAAAAAGTTGCTTTATAAAATCTTGTTTTTCTTCAAATGATTTTTCTACCTCATTGCTTTATAAAAAGTTGCTTTACAAAAGATCCTATTGAAACAAAATAAGTCCTAAAACTAATCTTGGATCTTATGAAACTTGAATCAAATATCTTTAAACCTATAAAACAATGAAAAAACATTAAAATATATTGTTAGATAAAATTGTTTTTCAACATTAAAACCAAGGAAAATATGTAGCTTAGATTAGTCTAGGCTAACAAGTAGCTCAACACTAGTTGAATCATTGCCTGTGGGCTGATTCATGATGCTGGTCGACTGCACTGGAAGCAAAAGAGAGCTACTAAGTTACACTAGCAAAGAAAAGGCATTGGAGAAGAAGGGAAGGCAGAGGACGGTGGCTGGCTCTTTGGATGACAAAGACACGACAATTGGCAATCGAGCAAGGGAATGAATGTAGAGAAGTAGGGGAAGCTTTGGGAAAGAGAGGAGCTAAACACGTGAGGGAGACCAACTGGATCAAATATATAACATAATGTAAAATGGGGAAATTTAGGATTTAACCCTATTAACTTGTCATTGTCTTCAGTAAGGCCCTCCTAAAAAAGAGAAAATTACATTATGGTCCCAATGAAATTTTTAAAATCTTCACTTTAGTCTATATAAAATATATTTTATTTTTATTTTCTTATTTTATTTTTTTCAAGACATTACAACTCTTCCCCCCAACAAAAGAATTCATCCTTGAATTCCAAAGGCATAGATATACAAGATCAAACAAAATATTAGGGTATCTATTAAGAATAAGGGTCTAAATTATAAGAAAGGAAGGTCCATACCAACAAATCACTGAAACAATTGAGGGTATTCATCCATCATAACCAACTTAGGTTCCTAGGTCATTTCTTCTTTCCCATGATTTTCCCATTGGACCTTTACTGATGGATATTCTTTAGAGTAGAGCTTTCTAACTTGATGATCAATAATAGCTACAGGATGCTCTTCAAAAGTAAGATGGTTATCCAGCTCAACTAGAATTTGAGGAAGGATGTGTGATGGATTCGAAATGTACTTCCTCAATATAGATATATGGAAGACCGGATGAATGTTTCCCAGCTCCGGATGTAGATTAAACTTGGAAGCCATAGCACCAATCCTCCTCTTAATGGGAAATAGGCCTATGAATCAAAGACTCAGTTTCCCCTTTTTGCCAAATCCCATTATTCCTTTTATGGGTGATACCTTTAAGAGCACTTGATCACCCACTTGGAACTCCAAGACCTTTCTTCTTTTATCAGTGTAGGACTTTTGGTGGCTTTAAGCTATTATTAATTTTTCTCAAATGATTTTGTCCTTTTCATTTGCATCTTGCACTAGGTCTGGACCCAATAACTTTGCTTCACTTGTTTCAAACCATCCGATTGGAGATTTGCATTTCATTCCATATAATGCTTCAAAAGGAGCCATTTGAATTGTAAAATGGTAGTTGTTATTATAAACAAATTCAATCAAAGGCAGGCATCATTCCTAAGTACCTTCAAATTCTAGCACACATGCCTGAAGCATGTCTTCTAAAACTCGGATGGTCCTTTTAGATTGACCATTAGTTTAGGGGTTGTCAAGTCCCTTATAAAGAAATTAAATTGCAGAAAATAATTGGATCTTGCCCTTTTCTCGTTGGAGAATTTGTATATGCCTTTGTATTATATTTGGATTCAATAATAATGCAGTAAAAAGATTTGTATGTAGCAAAATAATAAAAATTTGAACATAGGTTTTTAAAGTGGTTTAACTTGAATTGAAACTATAATTCAAGTATACTCCACTTGATCTTTCTCAATTGAAAAACCTTTTCAATTGAAAATAAAAACTATCAGGATTTACCAGGCTCTTGAAATGCCAGTTTTACAACAAATACACAAGAATTTGACAAGCTTCTTGCTAACCTAAAAGAATTGGAACAGGCTCTTCTAATCCTAAATAAAAACACAAGACTAATAGATTCTTGCTAACCTATACAAGATTTCAAAATCCCTAGAAATCTTACAAATAAAGGAATAGAGATAGGGAAGAAAGTTAGGTAGTTATAACTATTGTAACCATCTGTAATAGAATAACTAACTTTCAGTTGTTGAAATTATTGTCGCATTAATTATAGGTGTAGTCTATTTGCATCGATTACTGCATCAAAGTAAGAAATTTTCCCAACTTTCAGTTTGAAATAATTTTGGAAAACTATTTTTAACAAATCGATGTATATAGATTTTAAAGACATAAATCGATGTATGAAGTGAAAAACAGTTTTGTAAAATTTTGTTTTCTTCAAATAGTTTTTTTGCCTCATTGTTTAGTTAAAAAAATATTTGGATAAAAAATCAATGGAATTTATTTACAAGAGATCCGATTGAAATAAAAATAAATTTTGCTATATATATAAAAGTGGCCTCGCGAGGATGAGTCCCCGAGCATGACAGAGATCAAGTCCCTCGCTTCGATGAGAAGCCTCCGGCAGGCTTCACTTTACCTATCAGAAAGCGGCAACAACGAAGTACTCCTAACATCAACCTTGCATCACTTGTCACAATACAACGACGCTACAAGGGCATTCGGGTACATTTCAAGAAATGGCCTCCCCCGCAAGGGATGGCCCAGCGAAGAAATCATAAGACCGAATTATCGAGTGGCCGATCACTCCGCTCAAGCTCGCTTCCTTTGCTACAGCGGCACCCAGCTCGCTATAGCAGAACCCGTGATGCCCCTGAGCTAGGAATCCCCTGCTCAGGACGTCAAGCAGCAGACATAAGTCTGCTGCCAACCTAGGGAGACCATTCAGCAGCCTACTTTCTGCAGTAGCTGGATTGTAGCCCCTTTTACTGTCTTTTCTAATTTATAGTTTGATGTAACATTACTGTAGCTGGTAATTAATGCATGTAACTCCTCCTTCCTCTATAAATAGGATTACATTGTTAGAAGAAGGGGGGATCAAGTCTTGTAAGTAGAAACTTTGCAAATTACTTCCAATACATCAATAAAAGCTCTGCCGTGGATGTAGGGTCCGGTGCTGTCTGGATTTGGCCGAATCACATTAAATGTGTTGTTTCTCTTTTCCTTCTTCCTCTCGATCCTTTCTCTTTTGCACTTCAGAGGTAGCATTGACCCCCAGAATTCCTCCCTGTTGGCTGAAGTTTGAGTCCTCCATACGAACCAAATTTCAGCGTCAACATTTTGGTGCCATTTGTGGGGTTCATCTACTTTCTTAGGTCTCCATTGCAGTGTGATAATGGCTAGAGGAAGAATAACTCAGAGTTCTACAGTACTGGTTTCTCAGCAACACATCGTTACGCCTGAAACTCAAGAGACTCAAATGCCCGATTAGTCTCGATCGGCACTCGAAAACATAGTCAAAGAATTGGCTAAGACTGTCAAGGCGCTTGCTCAAGCACAAGCACAAAATGCTCAAAGACAAACAGAGATCATGGCACAACTCTAGTAGGTTTCTGAGGAAGCTCAAAGTAAAGTCCGTAATGATCACGATGGCCAGCGACCGGGGGGCTTGCAGCAAGCAGAAAGCTCGATCCCTCAGCACGAGAATCAACATCCAGCAATGGGAGAGGTCTTCCAGAGGTTGAAACAGCTAGAGGAGTGCCCATAGCCTCAAAGCAATTAACCTCGCCATGAGGAAACCTTACCATTTTTTATGGAGATCGAGAAGTAACCTCACCCGCAAATGCTCAAAGTGCCCGCTATCCTGCTCTACGACAGGAACAGTGACCCAAGAGACCACCCGGGCAGCGCGCTCAACAAGCTCAGCGAGTTATCACCCAAGAGCCCGAGCCTTCCATCATAACCGTATTTTGATCCTGTAAACACCAACTTATTATCGATTGTACCAATTATGGCATTTTGAATCAATACAAATTGTCGATTGGCCATGCGAAGAGTTTTCGCTCTGTCATTACAATTTTGCTACAGCGAATGGTTCTCACCTCACTACAGTATTACAGCGAATGGTTTTTACCCCGCTACAATATCATATTACAATTTCGCTACAGTAAATGGTTCTCACCTTGCTACAGCGAATGGTTTTCACCTCGCTACAGCATTACATTACAATTTCACTATAGCGAATGGTTCTCACATCGTTATAGCATTATAGTGAAAGGTTTTCACCTCATTATAGTATTACATTACAATTTCGCTATAGCGAATGGTTCTCACCTCGCTACAGCATTACAGTGAAAGGTTTTCTCCTCGCTACAGCATTACATTTCAATTTTGCTACAGTGAATGGTCTTCACCTCGCTATAGCATTCACTACAGCAAACGGTCTTCACCTCGCTACAGCATTCGCTACAACAAACGGTCCTTACCTCGCTACAGCGAATGGTCTTCACCTCGCTACAGCATTCACTACAGTGAACGGTCCTCACCTCACTACAGCATTCGCTACAGCAAACAGTCTTCACCTCGCTACAGCAAAATCGCTATAGCATATTTGCTACAGCCAATGGTCTTCACCTCACTATAGCATAATCTCTATAGCATAATCGCTACAGCAAATGGTTTTCACCTTGCTACAACAAAAACTCAAAGCAAGATCCAAGACGACCTCTGAGCCTACCTCGCAGTTACAAAGACATCATCACTTCCCGCAACTTTCATGCGAATGTATTTCCCACGGCTCTCATGTGGTCATATCTCTCATATCTCAAACGGGACCTCTTGGGTGTAGCTTGCATGTGACCCCCTCTCTCACTCACATTGAGTTGAGCAGTTAGAAAAATAAAGCACAGTCGATTGGTCAAAAAAAGAGAAATTCTCATTAGTTATTAAAAGCTTACATACAGCGATGCTTGAAGCATTCATTACAGTATCTAAAAGAAGAAAAG
>JANHAO010030185.1:0-10219 GCA_026873985.1 Saraca asoca | reverse complement strand
TCTCTCTATATATGGTATTGGCATATCCAAAATAGCATGAACCTTTTTAAGATCAATTCTATTCCATTTTGATTGCCCATGAACCCTAATAGTTTTCCTAACCTCATTCCAAAGGTGTATTTTGCATGATCTAGTTGAAGTTGAATCTTCCTTAGCCTTTTAAAGAGTTTTTGTAAATCAACAATATTATATTTTTCATTTTTTGATTTAGTAATCATATCATTAACATATACTTTTACTTCTTTATGCATCATATCATGAAATAGAGTTACCATCGCTCATTGGTAGGTTGCCACAGCATTTTTCAACTTAAAAGGCATTACTTTGTAACAAAAAATGCCCCAGAAAGTGATGAAGGTGGTTTTCTCCATATCCTTAGAATCCATCTTAACTTAATTATACCCACAAAAATAGTCTATAAAGGAAAATATTGAATTACCTACAATATTATCGACAAGGACATTGATATGTGGCATGGAAAATCATTCTTAGGGCTTACTCTATTTAAATCTCATAATCCACAAATATTTGAACTTTCACATCTTTTTTAGGTACTAGAATAATATTGACAATCCATCCTGGATATTTGGCGACTATAAGAAAACCAGTATCAAATTGTTTCTTAACTTATTCTTTTATCTTTATAGACACATTAGGCCTCATGTGCCTTAACTTTTGCTTCACAAGCTTACATTCTGGCTTCAATGGCAGCTTATGGATAACTATACCTAACTCTAATCCTAGCATATCTTGGCATAACCAAGCAAATATATCCATTTGTTTACAAAGAAGCTTGATTAATCCTTCCTGTACATCTTTTCTCATCAAAGTACCAATCTTGACTTCTTTTTTATCTTCCTCTATGCCCAGATTAATTATCTTAATTAATTTTTCATAAGGTTGGATCTCTTTCTCCTCTTCTTCAACAAGCCTTAAGAGTTCTGTAGATAGGTCAGCCTCTCTTTCTTTTTCAATCACACTGTAATTAATAGGATGATCAAAGTTAAATATAAGGATCATAACGATGTCATTCTCAAATGAATCACTTTGAAATTTGAATTTAACGAAAATGTATATAAGGGGAAAAAAAGATCAAGTAAGCAAATATAGGATAGAATTCATGATATAGAAATAATGAAGCAAAAAATAAAAATAAATGAATGAATGAATGATGGAAACTGAACATGCATTTTTATTTAAAGTGGACACCGGAATGAAACATGTAAGCCCATTTTACAAATAGCATCCCAAGCCTTTAGGCAGAGCCTTACGTGGTAGTAGTATTTTGAATGAAACTCTACAATAACGGGAAAATTGGAGATATCCTAATTGTTGAATGTGAAGTTAAGAGAGCAAGGGTACACTAAATCACCACTTTCAATAGTGGAGAGTCCATCCTCAATTACTAGGATTTGGTTAGGGAAGGTGATTCCTATACTGCGAAAACTTTATCTAATATCACATATGAGAACCCCTTCATCTTTTAGCTTTCAATTTTCCAAGCGTGCCATCCTCCTTTCCTTTTTTTCACTATCAACCCTTATTTTATCTACTCTTGTAGGCTTGTGCCCCAATGCAAACTTTTCAACAATTTTGGGAAGTTTTAGAGTTTCCTTATCATCTCGCCATATTTCCCCAATCTATCTCTTGGTTTAAACCTATCTTCCAACATGACCTTGGCCATCACCACAGGTACCATGGGCAGATGTGGTTTTAGGATTTGAGCTCCTTCTTGGATGTAGAAAGTATTAGCAATCTCAAACATTTGGAATGCGTTTTTAAGAGCCTCTTCCACGTACTCAATATATAGAGTAGATGTTGGTTTTGTGATGAACAGATCTTCTTCTCCTAATAAAACTACCAATTTGTTTCCTATTATGAATTTCACTTTTTAGTGTAAGGTGGAGGGCACCACCCCTACTGAATGAATCCATGGTCACCCAAGCAGACAACTGTAGGCTAGTATGATGTCTATCACTTGGAATAATATATTAAAAACATTTGGGCTTATTTGAATTGGGAGTTCGATGTCATTGGTAACCTCTCTTTTTGTACCATCAAAGACTCTCACTATCATAGTTCTAGGTTTCATGTAAGATCCATCGACTGGGAGCTTGGACAAAGTCGATTGTGACATCACATTTAGTAAAATGTCATTGTCTACAAGGACCCTTGCTATTATGTGGTATTTGCATTTTACAAAGATGTGAAGTGCCTTGTTATGCTCCATTCCTTCAAATGGTATCCCGTCATCAGTGAATTTAAGCTTTTCAAGAGACATAGCATGACAGACATAAGCTTGATTGAACATCTTCATTAACACTTGCCTATGTGGCTCAAAATTAAAAGCAATGTCAACAATGAAATTCTTGCAAGTTTACGATTCAATTGTTCAATCACTTTATAGTCACTTTGCTTAATGAGTTTTAAGAATTCACAAGCTTATTCTTTTGATACATTTTTATTGTATGTTTTTGGCTCCTTTTTACCTTCTTCTATAATAATTTTCTCCATTATCTCTTTTTCTTTGTCTTTCTAGTTCTTCCATTATCTATTTTTCCAACTCTTTAAGACTATAACAATGGTCTCTATGAGTAATGCTGCTAGTACCAAATATATTGGTGATAGATAATGCCAAGGCACAATTTGGTATCATCTCAATAAGGGCATCGTTGCTTTCTAGAAAAACTTGACAAGTATAGTTCTATGGAACTTCATTTTTCTTCTTATAAGGGAAAGGCCCAAGTACTTAAATTTTGATAGGTTCCAAAGTATGGGAAATGGATATTTGAGAAGGTGCCAAAGTTGTAGTTTGGTTGTAGAAAATTACCAATATGTTAGGAGAAAAGTGAGAGATTTGAGTGCCACTAGCCACATCTCTTCCTTCAATAACTTTTAATTGGTCTTCTCTAACCCTAAAGCCTATTTGAATAAGCTACTTGTCCATCAACTTTTGAAGTAACTTTTTAAATTCTGTGTATCCTTCAATAATATATCCTTCTTTGCCTCCAAAGAACTCATATACTACTTCAGTACCATAATCTTGGCCTTGGACCCTTAGATTTGTATGTTAAGGCCGTAGAAATTCCAAGTCAAAGAGGGCTTGAAAAATAAATTTTAGTGGCATCTTCACCTCAGACACTTTCCTCTTAATAAGTTCTTTTGGCCTTCCTTTAATAACATTCACTCTTAAATTACCATGGTCAGGAAAAAGGTTACAATGCACATTAGGTGTCTCTATCATTCCCTCAAAGCTCAACCATTTGGCATCAAGTACATATTGCACTTTACTCTTGAAGGTTAGATGATTCTCTATGGAATGACCTATAAGTCTAGCATAATGGTCACATCGAGCATTTGAGTCATACCACCTTAGGTAAGGAGGTTCCATAGGCTTTATTGTGGCTAAAGCAATATTTCCATTTTGAAGAAGTTTTGGGAAGAGCTTAGTATAGGATATTAAGATAGGATTGTATTAGATAGGCCTTCTTTCTTAGTCATTATGACCTTTTCTTAGGTTGGCATTCTAGTATGGGTTTTAGTTCGTGGGTTATGGCATTAATAGGGAAGCTCTTGTCGTCTATATTTGAGAATGGGGTGATATAGCATAATGCTAAGCATATGGAAATTGTGAGGTGGAAGCAATATATAGGTATTGCATAACTTACAGTTGAAATGGTTGAATAGAAGGGGGTTGGTTAAGCTTTGCTTACTAAAGTTTTCTTTGTTGCCTTCTATAACTAGTGGCATTCACCTCGTTTTCCTTTTTCTTATTGACAATAGGCTTTTTTGCAACCATTGCATTAATAGAATTATCAATAATTCTACCCACTTTGACCCCATGCTTAATTCTTTCTTCATTGGTAATGATGTCGAAGAAGTTTGACGATTTATTACCAATTATTCGATCATAGAAAGGTGGGTGAACAGTTCCAATAAATGTAAACACTATCTTTTTGTCAGAAAAGGCAGATGTACTTAAGCAGTCAATTCCCTCTATCATTGAGCATATTTCTTAAATGTTTTAATGGTCTTCTTCTCCATACTCTAGAATTATATTCTATTAGGAGTCATATCAATATTGTTATGATATTGGCTCAAGAAAGCATTAGCAAGGTTTTTCTAATGTTAAATTTTATTATGGTCAAGCTTTGTGTACCATCTAGAAGCAACGCTAGTCAAGCTATCTTGAAAGAAATGAATAAGAAGTTTGTCATCATTAGCACAAGATGTCATTTTTTGATAGTATGAAGTTAGGTGATTCATTGGGCAAGCAAACCCATTAAACTTTTTAAACTTAGATACTTTGAATTTAAAAGGAATAACCACATCAGGTACTAGGCATAGCTATGCTGCATCCATGAGCCCATATCTATTAATCTCTTTTATTGCTCAAAACTATTTTTCCAAAACTTCTAACTTCCTTTTATCCTTAAGGCTATCATTTGAATGTTATGAAACTTTTGGATTATTAGAATCATGATTTTTAGGTAAGCCGTAAGGCCCCTCATCATTGTGAAATAGAATGATGGACCAGGATATTGATATTGGAACCCTATGGGTGAATACATAAATGTTTGAGGATCAAATGGTATTAGATTTCCATCGAGTGGACTTAGGCATGATAGTGGAGTTTAGTATGTGTCATGAGCAAGGAAATTTAGGGTACTTCAAGCAAAAGTATACCCTGATCTTGATTTTGATTATGTGATGATGGTTTTTTATTATCATTGGCTTTCTCAATCAAAAACCCTATAATCCTTGTGAATTGTTTATTTAGTTCATTAATATCTTTTCTGATTTTCTCTTGAACCTTCTCTTATTCATCCATGACCCTTGCTTGAGAACGGGTCCTATATAAGTGTCATGGTAGTAAGGTTCGCTTTTTGAGGCGATTTATAATGCAATACCTTTTATTAAACATGAGTTAAACTTAAATAAGGGTAAAAAAAGTCATAAAAAAAATAAGAAAACAAGAAATATATGGATGTCATGATGTGAATCAATCTTTCAAAGATATCACTAAGGGGCATTCGTTCCATGCTAGTTCTCAAAAGAAACATAGATGGTCCATTCATTACAAAAACATATTGCTATTACAAATAAAAATAGCTTTCAAACTTTTGCAAAATTTGCCCAAGTACTCCGAGTCCTTCAAAGCATCAGCTAGGAATCTTTAAGTCTCACTTAGTGGAAGGGTTGCTTTAACCTCATGTGCCTCTCTTGCTCTTTTTTGAGTCTTTTTAGTGATCATTCAAGCATTTTCAATTAACTAATTCAATTATTGTTGAAAATCATTGTAGTTTTCTTCAAATTACATATTTCTTTGATACCAATAATTATCATCTTGTAACAAAGTATCTTGTTAGGTTAATGATTGAATTTTATCCCAATAAACAACTAATTGTTAGTTTAGGCATTGCAAGTCTGATTAAAGTAATAAATTCTCATGGTCCTTTCTTGCTACAACCTCTTTGAGACCTTGAAACTTTCTTTGAACTTTTTAGTTTCATGATGTGCCCTTTGGAGTTCTTCATGACATTTGAAAGCTTCTTCCTTTTTGTGTTCTTACCAAATTTGTACCACTTTCTTAACTTGAGTAGCTTTACCAACCCATACATCCTTTTCAGATGATAACTTATTGTTCTTAGCGACCAACATAATCTAATTCTTGGATAATTAATGATGCATCACCTCATATCTTGCCTCCACTTCAGCTTAATAATCAATCGGTTCATCAAACACATACATTGGTGGTTCGGGGACAGTGTACCTTGGGAGTGATAAAGCCCTTTCCTATACTAAATTGCCATAACATGTAGCTAAGGGTGGTTGTATTATTGCATGAGCCAGCTTCCACATGTTGCACGGACTTCTATGCATCAATTACCTCTTTGACCTTTTGGGTTGCATCTTTATCATCATAGGAAAACTTTATGTCTGATAATCTATAGGTTATCAAAGTGAACTACTTAGACCTTAATTGTCTTTTAACCATAGTAGCACTTAACTTGTTATGCCTTAAAGGCAAATGAATAGGACCCATAGTTTCTCCCCACATTTATACAAGATTGGAACATGAAACATCTTTAGAGCTTTCCATAAAACTTCCCCCATCTCTTTAAAGTAATTGATCCATTGACTTCTTATGGGTGTCTTACATGGCCATTTTGTAACACTAAATTCTTGCAAAGGATTCTTTTTTGAATAAATATGTGACTTGAATCTAATCTTAGGATATCGAAAATAACTCAAGTTAGGGACGTGGATAATTATCCATACTGCTAACAATTGTGCACATCCATAAAACATACCTTTTCCTTCCATCCTACAATAGTTAAGGGGCCTAATTGTTTCTACCAAAATTGTTATGAGAAGATTGAAATTATGCTAGATTTTCTCAAATAGCTTAATTGCATGACCATCAATGTACATTTTTACTTTGGGAAACAAAATCAGTCCATAAATGGCTAGAACTAGTATGGCTTGGCCTTGTTCATTGTCAATATGCTTTTATATGAATTTCATCAAGTAAGCAAATGGCAGCCAATAGTTATCACCTTTCTCTTTCATATGTTTTTCCAATTCACACGCTTTGACTCCCATTAACTTCAATAATTGTCTCTTAGCTCCTTTGCCATCTCAAAAATACACTTTGTCTCTCACTATATTTCTTGTTTCTAGTAACTCGTCATACTCTTCAATCGTTAGGGCCATATCATGCTAATTGAACGTGAAGCAATGATTGGATAGATCCTGGAAGTGCAACATGGCCTTCATCATAGGTGTATCAACCAAGAAAAACAAGATTTATACTAGAATTCCATACTTAGCTTGGAATTCATCTTTCTTCTCTATATGGAGCCAAACTTGTGTCAAAATCTTCATGTCATTCTATTCAATCCCGATTTCAAGAAATTGGACAATTTTCCCTTAGTTAATGCAATCCCCCTTATCTTGATGGGTTGTCTTTGAATCTTGCATTACTTTTGATTGATTATCAAGTCCTGCCATATGTCCAATCAAAGTCTCACCCTTTTCCATATTTTCAATGTGAAATAGTGGGTATAATGACCTTTTAATGATATCAGTGTATGATTGAATCATGAATGCAAGATGCACAAAGGACACGACAACGTGGGGAAATGAGCAAAAATTTAAACATAATAGGCTATGAAAGTTTTTCTCTAAAAAAATAGAACAGGTTATTTACAAATTCTAAACACAATTGTATTCTTTATCCTTCTTCGATTATATTTCATTTACATTTATGACTTTACATTTGAGAATTCAAATAAAAGAAAATTACATTGATCCTATGAAGCCATTATATCATTTTTAGAAATAAACTTCCATATTTTGTGTATGTTGAAAATAAAAATATTAAGGCTGGAGTGTTCTCTCATGTGTCCAAGAAGGTAACAAGTGTGCCTAAAGTGCTGCAATTAGTGTTGATTTTGACCTCTTGTACCCGATGGCTAAAGGTTCCTAAATTATTCTTACTATCACCATTGCAAGGCTAGCAAGAACCCTAATCCTCACCCATGATAGGCTTCTAATGGCAAAGCTTTAATTTGAGTAGGAGTGTTTCACTAGCCTATATAGAAATTGGCCATGTCAGAAGAGCATTGTTACTTTACCCCTTAACTAATCTCGTAATCTTTTTAAGAGTCTAGGTTGAGAGCTCATGTGTGAGTGACTATGCATAATGTGTGAGAGAGAATTTACATGCCAAATCATGATCAAAACAAATCACACCAAATAGTTTAATTAAAAAACATGTAAAAAATATGAAAAAAAAAATTAATGAGTGGGTAGACAATAATAAATCCAAAGTAAAACTATAAAAGATAGCAAACAAAACATAATGGCTAATCCCCAATTAGTTCCCAATGGATTTGCTAAGCTATCGCAACGTCTCAGGTGGCGTGTGACATGGATGAGTGGACCCTGCATATAAATAATAAGATTATGGGTGAGATTAAAGGTGTGAGATACAAATTTAAAATGTACGCAAATTCAAACAAATATAAAAAGTCACCACCAATTATTTTTTATTAGTGTGATTGAAACATCAAAACAAGGTTTACATAATTCAAAGTTCAGGTGCAAAGGTTGATTACGTGTAGGGAAAGTATTAACACCCTACAACATCCATTTGTAAGATGATTACTTGTTTTTTTTTTCTTAATGCTATCTTTTATCGCAACTTTATTGCTCCTGAAAATGAAATATATATGTTTATCTATATTTTTTATATCCCATCTTTTTTTACATAATATCAAAAGTGACAGATGATTTATACAAATATGAGTGATTAAATAAACCATTAATTTTTTAGGCATGCTAATACATTTATAACAACAATAATAAAGTGGTAAAAAAAAGAACTTATTTCCATAACAATTCCAAAATTTAAAATTAAGAAAAATTATAGTGTAAGAAAAATTCATTTCTTCTTTGAAGAGGATATCACTTAATTAGTGCCAAAATAATGCCAACATTTTTCAATTTTATTTAGCATAAAAAATTAAAAAAAAAAAGCTGATTAAGATGAATTAAAATGTTTAATATATTTAGAGTTAAATTCTTCCAACTTCATAATCAAATTCTGACAACATAAATGCCTTGAGAATATTGAAAGCCACCCTTATTGAACTCGCAATTGAATCTCTTAATTTTAATCCTTCATAGGCATAATTTAGATTTTTATATGTGATATACATTTAAAATAATGTATAAAATGAGGTTTAACTATAATATATTATTAAGGTTATGTGTGATATTTAATTTAATAATAATACAAAAGCTGAGTAAATAATAATAATAATAATTTTCCAATATATTGTATAATTTTTATAAACTTAATGGGTCATATTGATTTATTAATTTAGTTAACATATCAAATTTATCCAACTTTATAGCCAAAATCATACTAATGAAAGTATCTTAAAAATATTGGGAGTTGTATTTATTGCACTCATAATTGAAAATCCTAACTGTTATCTATTATTGGTAAAAACTTATTATTTTTAAGGTCAAAAGAGTGCGTATAGATATGCAATAAAATGACATATTTTAAAATATAGAACATATAAATAAATACTAAAGCATATATAAAGATTTTACGTGTAATAGTATTAGGGATTTATTTTAAAAATTTTACTGACTGATCTGATTGAACTCCTAAAATACTTTTCATCTCAAGAATAATAAAAAAGACTAAACTTTTCAATCTTTATTTAGTTTTTTTCATTGTAGAATATTACACATGAAAATATAAATGACAATTTATAATACACTAAAGTGATCTTATGTATAACAATAAAATAAATCATAAGATGAATATGTAAGTTAGCGTAAAAATATCTAAATATGATTAGTGTGAAGGTTTTTGCTTGGTCAAGATGAGGGGAAAGAGGTCAAAAATTTCAAAAAAATTTCTCCTTTTGGCTGAGCAAACTTCCCAAGGATCCATTGGTGTGAGGTCTCAAAATAACCTATATCAAATCTAGAGTAGAAAAAGAGCTCACTAACCTTTAGTCCAGCTTTTGTACAGTGGAAGACTGTGGATCTTCACACCAGGAAAATCCTCTTCATGGCCTCAAAAGCTTCCTCTCCAAGTGCTAGCTTGTCAAGGTGCTCGGAAGGGATGAGATCTGGAGCCAAAGGATCGAACTATTCAGCCTCTTCTTCTTCTCCCATGGCTTCGGCTTCATAAGCTGACCCTTTCTCCCTTTTGGTTTCGGTTTCTTAAAATCGAAATGCCCCTTACGTGTGTGTGTTAGTGTTGCCGTCCAAATAAGGCAAATGGGGAAAGGAGAAACGGTGCCATTTTGGGTTAGGAAGACAAGTTTTCCTTTTTCACAAAATGACCCCAAAGTTTCCAAAACTTTATACTTTAGCCCCAATGCAATTACACTGAATTGCACTTTAGTCCCTAGACATCAAATGTGTCCAAAACTTTATTATATCATGGGCCACATCATTTCCTATTATGTGTGTGACCCAGTAGGCTCCCGATGTATTGGCAAAAGTCCATAATGACCTTCAAACCATTTGAAGGCATATTAATTTTTTCAAATTAATCAATTGGACTTAAGGCTACAAGTAGACTCTAGCGAGCCACTTTACCTACCCAATTCACGGTAGGAGTCATCAATATGACAAGCCTGTATGTGATTGGTCTTAATGTGTGTCAAACACATTACGTGTTACA
>JANHAO010030184.1:0-10238 GCA_026873985.1 Saraca asoca | reverse complement strand
AACATAACTGGTAATTGTGATCTTGTCTGACCCGCATGGAGATACTGTATGGAGCTACGTCATCAGTTTATCTCCAATGGTGATCACATGACTGATCCTTTGACTTGAGATTGAGGGATGTCTTTTACATGGAAGGTTATGCTTTGACTACGTCAAACGTGTTTCTAACCACGAGGCACTATAAAGGTCTACTATTAAACTTTGTATTTTATTGGTTTTTTTTTTTGAAAAACAGGTATACAGAAAGGTCACAGTGTTTAGTTTTTTTTAGGATGTTGAAAAGTTGTTTCTTTTGAAAACTGTTTGTAAATTATGAACCATATAGTAAGTCTATCATATGTCTATTGGGCAACGCCAGTATAAACTATGAAATATGTTTATTTTTTATGTGTTTCTCTTTCTCTCTCAAATGTATTACCTTCTAGTCAATTGATGAGATTTGAATAGATATAACTAGAAAAAACTGAGATGACCATAAATGGAATAAAAGGAAAAATGATGGTGATTATTAACAAAATGCTTGATATTCATATTGGTCATGGCCAGGGTTTTAGGTCATGACATGTTTTGTATTAGAGCAATAGTTTAGGTCAAACTTATGAGTGTAGGTCTACATGTAGATTGTTTAGAGTCACACAGTGGTGGTGGTGGTGGTTACATCCAGTGTTAATAGGAATAGTGCCCATAGCACATGTGCACCTGGGAGCATTTATTGCTAATACCATTCCCATTGACATAGTGAAATATGGGTTCATGTCAACGAAATCAAATTAGAATTGTTGTGTGTCTTGAAAATCTAATTAAATTTTATGATATAGATTATGGTGAGAACTAGAAGACAAGATGGCCAAGAACTTGAACCTAGTTAGGAAGGATCATTTATTAGATGAAATAGTCCCCATTGTGAAGTCGATGAGAACGCAGAAGTTCCCCAATAGGTAGAAAACTTAGTTTAGTAGGTAATGGATTGTTAGTACATGCATTAACTCAAAATCAAAATTGAGATCAAAATAGAGAGTTTGATAGAAATAGATGAAATAAAATAGACTAAACTTCTCCTACTAGAAATGAGCAAGAGAATAGATTGAGAATTATTCATGAGTTTTTAAAGCTGAAGCCACCCCTGATATACTGAAATTGATTCTTCTATGGATTCATACCAACTTCTAGACCTAATTGAAAGATATGGCAAGATGTTGCAATGTTCTGAACCCTTATTGATAGAATTGGTAGGATATTAGTTAAATGATTTAAAGTATGTTGGAACTATTAAGGGATGGGCTGCTAACACTGAACCTTTAACTTAGGCAATGTTTTAAGAAACTTTCATTAATCAATTTTACCCTCCCAATGTGAGGCAAGCAAATGCCCAGAAGTTTGCAAATCTAAAGCAGGAGAACATGCCTCTGAGTGAGTATGATGGTCAATTCACTCAAATCTCTCAATATGCTGCTCATTTAATTCCTAATGAGGCTATAAAGGTGGAAAAATTTGTACAAGGACTTCATGATTATTATTTTGATCATGTCAAAGTTGATCCTAACATGACGTATTAGTAAGCTATGAATCAAGCTTTGTAGGTTGAACTGAGATCTAAGGAGCATTGTGAAAGGGAGATGTCTTCTGGTAGTAAAGAATTTGAACTGAGAACCAATATTGAGCCAAGTGGAAGGCCGAACCTAGCTCATGGAATATCACCTAGTGGGTGGAAAGGAAACTTTACTGGACTGACTTGGTCACAAAATCTATCTACAAGAAGGAATATGGGAGGACAATTAGTTTCAACCATTTTTGTTTCCTTTTATGGAAGAAATACACCTCTAAGTTAAAGGAATCTTAATGCTAATGTGCCATAATGCAAAATTTGTAATACAAGTCATTATGGATTTTTCAAAAGAGATCTGGTTGGGTGTTTTTGATGTGGTCAATTGGGTCATAAAGTGAGGGAATGTTCCATCGCATGAGTGCTTTCGAATGTGATGCCAATTATTAAGATAGACCATGGAACTAGCTAATGACATAGTCCACAACTTTAGTAAGAGCACCAACTATGTCTAGTAAGAATGATAAGAGAAGTAATCATGGGAAAAACCCCAAGAAAGCCATGGTGAGAGCTTAAAATCTTACAAGACAAGAGATTCAAGCATTAAATGCAATAGTCTCAGGTATTATAAAAATACATGATCTAAAAGTTTATGTATTGTTTGATCTTGGAGCTACCCACTCGTTTATTACAAAAAAATTTACTACCTAACTAAATAAATCTAGTGACCTGATGGAATCATCATTAATAGTGATGACTCCAATTGGTAAGACTCTTTTAGTTGACTGTTTGCTTAGAAAGTGTGTTATGGTTATAAGGAATAAGCAAATATCTGTAAACCTAGTTATATTAGATATGGTTGACTATAGTGTAACTCTAGGTATGAATTGGCTATCTCAGTACCATGTGTGCATGAATTGTTTTGATAAGATAGTTACCTTACACGTGGATGAATATTCTCTTATAGTGTTTCAAGGAGAACGAGTGGCTGAGATAGCTAGTTTGATTTTAGGTGTGTGAACTGGAAGTTGTTGGATAAGGGGTGTACAACTTATTTAGCTATGGTACAAGACTTAAGTCAACTTGTTCCAAATCTAAATAAGGTTTTGGTGATACGAGAATTTCTCGATGTGTTTCCTGACCAGTTATCTGGATTGCCACTGAGTAGGGAAATCAAGCTTACTATTGATCTTGAGTCTGGCACTGAACCTATCTCTACTCCTCCTTATCAAATGATGCCAATGAAATTGAAAGAAATTAAAATTCAATTGCAAGAGTTAACTAATAGAGGTTTCATCCATCTGAATGTTTTACCGTGGGGAGCACCCATAATTTTTGTGAAAAAGAAAGATTAATCCTTATGGTTTTGTATCAATTATTGTTAACAGAATAAGGTGACTATCAAGAATAAATATCCCCTTCCTTGTATCGATGATTTATTTGACCAGTTGCAAGGGTTAAAACATTTCTTGAAAATTGATTTGAGATTGAGATACCATTAGTTGAAGATTTGTAAAGAAGATGTACCCAAAACTGCTTTTTATACATGATATAAGCATTATGAATTTCTCATAATGTCGTTTAGATTGATGAATGTCCCAGATACTTTCATGGACCTAATAAACCAAATTTTCAAATTATTTTTGGATAAGTTCATGATTATGTTTATTGATGACATCATGGTTTATTTTAAAAGTGAGGAGAGTGTAATCAGCACCTATGAATAGTGTTGCAAACTCTATGAGAGCATGAGCTTTATGCAAAATTTTCCAAATGCAAATTTTGGATAACCAACATCAAGTTTCTTGGATGTATTGTGTCATAAAAGGGGGTATGGGTAGATCCTTAGAAAATAGAAGTCATAGAGAATGGGCCTAGACCTATGACAGTCAATGAAGTTCATAGCTTTCTAGGACTAGTTGGGTACTATTGAAAATTTGCCAAAGATTTTTCTAAGATCTCCTCTCCATTGGCTAAACTTAGTCAAAAGGGAGTTT
The DNA here is from genome assembly GCA_026873985.1 of Saraca asoca. Taxonomy (NCBI): domain Eukaryota; kingdom Viridiplantae; phylum Streptophyta; class Magnoliopsida; order Fabales; family Fabaceae; genus Saraca; species Saraca asoca. The sequence continues at coordinate 6,698 of JANHAO010030184.1, read as the reverse complement.
AATTTGAATGAACCTCTATATGCAAAGAAGGCTTCCAAAAATTAAAGAAATGTTTGACAATAGTTGTGGTATTGGCATTGCCATATGGATCAAGTGGCTATGCAGTATATTGTGATTATTTACAAATCAAGCTTGGGTGTGTTTGATGCAAAAGGGAAGAGTAAATGCATATATGTTATGACAATTGAAGAAAGATGGGCGTAATTACCCTACTCATAATCTGGAAATAGCAACTGTGGTTTTTACTTTAAAAATATGGGGGCACTACTTGTATAGAGATACATATGAGATTTATATGGACCATAAAAGCTTGAAATATATTTTTAGGCAAAAAGATCTTAATCTTTGACAATGAAGATGGATGGAATGGGTAAAAGATTATAATTGTTTGATATTGTATCATTCTAGCAAAGCAAATGCTGCAGTAGATGCACTGAGTCACAAATTGGCAATCAGTTTAGCTCACCTTCTTTCTAAAGGATAAAATTTGATGTATCTCTGCCTAAAATTTGAGAAGATTGGTGTATGATTATAAGTTCTAAATCAAACCTTAATTCTAGCCTATATGATGGTATAATTGGTAATAGTTGATCGCATTAAGAAAGTTTAAAAATAAGATTCGTAAAATATGATTCTGAAATAAAAAGTAGAAACAGAACTAGGCTCTAATTTTGTAGTTGATGAGTCAGGAGTGCTTAAAAAGGAAGGATGATTATGGGTTCCTTCAAATGCCCACCATGATTTGCTTTACCAAGCATATAATTCATCACATATAATGCATTTGGGAGTGTTTAAGATGTATTATGATCTTAAAAATGTGTTCTAGTGGGAAGGCATGAAATGAGATGTATTTGAATATCTAACTAAATGCCTAAAATGTCAACAAGTGAAAGCCAAGCATCTATATATGGTAGGATTGCATCAATCTATTAAAATACTAGAATGGAAATGGGAAAGCATAATGATGAATTTCTTAGTTGGATTACCAAAGTCATTAAAAGGTTATGAGTCGATTTAGGTTATCATTGATCGCTGAACTAAAGCAGCCATTTCTTGCCAGTCAAGATGACCTACTTAGTTACTCAATATGCACAAGTGTATCTTGATCACATAGTTCCTTTACATGGTGTGCCATTGATGATTATTTTGATTGTAGTACCCAGTTTACCTTTCACTTCTGGCAATCTTTTCAATGAGCATTGGGTACTTAATCACAGTTTAGCATAGCTTTTCATCTGCATACAAATGGTCAAATAGAATAAACAATTTAGATTTTAAAACACAAACTTTGAGCATGTGTGATGGAATTTGAAGGGTACTGGGAAAAATATTTACCATTTATTGAATTTGCTTACATTAATAGCTATCAATCTAGTATCCAAATGGCACCATTTGAAGCATTGTATAGGCGGAGATGTAGATCTATGGTAGGTTAGTTTGAACCCGAAGAATTAAAGTTGCTAGGACCGGATCTTGTGATAGATGCTATTAAAAAGGTTCAAATGATCAAGGATTGAATAAAGTCAGCTCAAGACTGACAAAAATCATATTTGAATAAAAGAAGAAGAGAATTAGAATTTGAAGTTAATGATAAGGTATTTCTCAAAGTGTCTCCTATGAAAGAAGTTATGCATTTTGGCAAAAAGGGAAAATTAACATCATGATATATTGGACCATTTAAAATTATTAAATGCATAGAAGCCTTAGCATATCATTTGGATTTACTAACTAAAATGCAAGGAATTCATCTGGTATTTCATATTTCTATGTTAAGAAAATATGTTCCGAATAAGTCTTATATTATAAGAAAAGAACCAATTCAGCTACACACCAAATTGACATATGAGAAACAACCAGAAGCTAATTTTGATTGACAAGTTTGAAAGTTAAGATCTAGAGAAGTTCCAATGGTTAAAGCGATGTGGGATGACATGATAAATGGGAAGCCACGTGGGAATTAGAAGCTGATATGTGAGAAAAATATCCTCAATTATTTGGTAAGAGATGAATATAATAATTACTAAGTATAAAGAATTATTTGCACCCATTAGTTATAGTTAAATTACTATCACTATTTAGAATTTGAGGATGAATTCTTTTAAGGGGGAGAGTTATAATACCCCAAATTTTCTAAAATTAATATCGATAATAGAATGGCTTTTTGAAAAAAAAATATGAAAAAGGTGGATTTAAAAATTTTGAAATTATAATTTTGGGCAACGAGGAGTTTGGATATAGCAAAAATAGATTATATAAATTTTAAAAATTTTCAGACAACCAAAGTTTCTATTATGGATGCCTAGAAAATTAAATTCATATTTTTATGATTCAATTTCCAGAAAACTTTGAAAAAATCGAAACTAGGGCTATGGGTACCCAACAAGGGTAAAATTATAATTGTTACAAAGGTAATTAATTTAACTATTTTGTAGTAAAATCTTATGGCTACAGGCGATCGGTGAGTATGTTAATTCTGGGATCGAAGTAGAGGAAATATAAAAAAAATGTTCAGAGAAGAATTATTCCACTTCAAGTCAAAGTTGAGGATTGACTTCTTTTGCCGTTTTGCCTAACACTAGCTGACTTTCTCTTCTTTTTCTTTGGCATCTCTTGGTTGGTACCCATGTAGCCTACTTCTTCCTCAAGTTTAATTTTCTCTCTCTACACTCACTCTCTCGTTTCAAGTAAGTGATTTACTTCTTCATGTTATTTTCTAAAATTTCTATTGTTGAATCCTCCTTTCTTCCTCTTCAATTTGACTTCAAATCATATTGATTCACCAAATATAAATTGAGATATGAATTTTCAAAGTTCATAGTCACTATTTAACCCACAAATCTGTTTAATTTTATAGTGTTTTTTGAACTTGAATCTATTATATTTAGCTTGTTTATACACAATGAAACCATAACCTAATAGTATATGATTAATTGATGAGGAAAATCCTTGAAAATTTTAAGAAGCTAATATGCCCTCCTTTTTGTTCTTGAAGAGTGTTGGAGCTTCTTATAAGATTTGCTTGACTTTCTTTTTCCAATTTTGAAGGTGAGTAATTCTTACCATTCTTGTGAATTAAAGTGTGTTTACTACTTGTTATTTATTGATTATTGGTGTAAGGTGACGAAAATGGGTTTTTATAATTATGTGCTAAAGCTTGAAACTAAATGGAATTGTTGATATAATTAGTAATGTTCTATTAAAATAGCTGAGTTTCATGCTTATTTAAGCTCTCAAAATATGTTGTGTTGAGATCCTGAGGTGTAGTGTAAAATTAGAAGTTGCTTCCCCTGTTTTTCTACTATTTTCATGCAATTCCTACTTGTGCAAGTTGAATTACAGCTTTTGAACAAAACCAATGATCATACTCATAGAAACTAGCAATTTTATTTTTACAATCTAAATCAAAACTTAAACTAGAATTGTGCGATTTGAATTGATCCTTCCTACCCTATTTTTTGATTCTGATCATGATTCTGATTACATTTGCAATTGGCTTTCCCGAATGGTTACACATTTTGGCAAGCAGACTTGCATTTTCAATTAAATTTTCTCAAGTCAAATAGAATCTTTCTCAACTAAACTTTTTGATTCTAATCACAATTTTACTCAAATTTCTTCAATGATCCTACTCATGATTCTGATTGCAACTTTAAAATTTCTCACATTTTTTAGTCCAACTTCACTTCTTTCTAAAATATTTATTATTCCTTGGTTTAATCTTACATAAATCCCTACTAAAATGAGTGTTATGATTAAGAAAACTTAAATATGTAATTTACAATCTAATATCATTGCATTTAACAATTAGCTATACATTACTAAGATGAAAGTAATCTTAGTAGTCATATAATGATGAAACAAAGAAGGTATGGTGTAATTGCAATTGAACATAACTTACGTGGCTAGAATTATGATTGAATGAGAATGCTTTGATATAGTTATTATGAAAATAATATTGTTTGATGATTAATATTTTCATGAGATTTGGAATGATATATGATATCATAAATGATGATGAAATGTGATGATATAAACTTAATGATACATCTGTTATGAGAATAATACCATTGAATATTTGAAAGCTCTTATGAGGCTTGAAATGTGAATGATGGGATGTGATGAGAATAACGAATCAGATCATGGATTTGCACATTCTGGCATTGATAAATGGGACAAGGCTGGCTTAGAGGGAAAAGGTTGGGATGAGTGGGAGAAGGCTGGATTAGAGTAACAAGGAGGTTTATAGTTATCATTATGTATTTGCTTTTACTTGTATTATTATCATATGGAATGTTGAAATATGATATCATGAGATTGAAATACATAATGAGTAAGAATGGCAATATGACCTTAAAAGCCCTGATTTGGTATAATGTACTAAGAATGATATGATATGATTCCCTTCAGAGGTGAGTCATTAAATTTATTGATTGCTTATGAAAATTGTTGAGAAATGAATATCCTATTATAATATGGATGTGATAACATATGTGTTGTATTGTTGGGTGCATTTATAAGTTTGATATGTATTATCTCACTGAGCCTTAGACACATTCTTCTGTGGATTATTCTTTTTCAGATCCTCAAGTCATAGTCACTAACCCTTCCATAAAGATGAAAGAATGAATAATGATCCAATAGAAGTTATCACTGACGTCTTCACCACCACAATGTCTTGTCCCCAAGGAACATATTAAATCAAGATACATTATATTATTATATTGAATTTAGTAGGTTGTAAAGTACTCAATGAAGTCGAAATCATTTCTATGGAGCCGCTTAATGTTCTCCTCGTAATAGCCTTGGGATGATTTGACCCATAGTGGTCTACCATCAAACTTTGTATTTTGTTGAATTTTTTTTGAAAAACTAGTATATAGAAGGGCCACAGGATTTTCTTATATTAACCTATGCTTTTAAGGTTATGATAAGATATAGGTTAATCTAACTTCTTTTGATTACCCTATTTTTGGGAAGAACATAGGATAATTTAAGGAATGACTTCTAGGTTTCTGAGGATGGTGAAAGTTGTTTCTTTTGAAAATTATATATAAATTATGAACCATGTAGTAAGTTTGTCAAGTGCCTATTGGGTAATGCTAGTGTAAATTATAAAATATGTTTATTTTTTTATTTATTTCTCATTCTCTCTAAAGTGCATTACCTTTTAGTCAACCAATAAGATTTGACTATAATTAGGAAAAATTGAGATGATCATAAATGGAATAGGTGGAAAAAGGCTAGTGATTATCAACAAAAGGGTTGATATTCATGTCGGTTATGGCTGGGTTTTGGTTCATGGCTTGTCTAGTATTAGAGCAATGGTCTAGGTTAAACCTGTGACTATAAGTGTGGATATAGATTGTTTAGAGTCATATAGTGGTGGTGGTTACATCCAATGTTAATAGGAATAGTACTAGTAGCACGTGTGCACCTAAGAGTATATGTTACTGATACCATTCCTGTTAACTTAGTGAAATATGGGTCCATGTTGGCGGAATCAAATTTGAACCATTGCGTGTCTTGAGAATTTGATTAAATTTTATGATGTAGATTATGGTGAGAACTAGAAGGCAAGAAGGCCAAAAACTTGAGCCTGGTCAAGAAGGATCATTTATTGGATGAAATAGTTCCTACCATGAAGTCAGTGACAACCCAAAAGTTCCCTAGTAGGTGGAAAACTTAGTTCAGTAGGCAATGGATCACCTAGTACATGCATTAACTCAAAATCAAAATCGAGATCAAAATAGAAAGTTTGATAGAAATAGACGAAATGAAAGAGGCCAAACATCTCTTGCCAGAAATGAGCAAGAGAATAAATTGAGAATTATTCATAAGTTTTTTAAAGTTGAAACCACCCCAATATGCTAGAATTGATTCTTCTATGGATCTATACTAATTTCTAGACCAAATTGAATAATATGGCAAGATGTTGTAATGTTTTAAACTTTTATTGATAGCAATGGTAGGATATCATTTAAATGATTTAGCACATCATTGGTATGTTAAAGCTATCGAGGGGTAAGCTGCTAACACTAAACCTTGAACTTGTGAAATGTTCCAAGGAACTTTCATTGATAGATTTCTCTCTCCTAGTGTTCGGTAAGTGCATGCCCGAAGGTTTGAAAATCTGAACTAGGAGAGCCTGTCTCTGAGTGAGGATGATGCTTAATTCACTTAAATCTCTTGATATGCTACTTTTCTAATTCCTAATGAGGCTATGATGGTGGAAAGATTTGTACAAGGGCTTCATGACTATTATTTTGATCATGTCAAAGTTGATCCTGACTCAATGTATCAGCAAGCTATGAATCAAGCCTTATAGTTTAAACTTAGATCCAAGGAGCATCGTGAAAGGGAGATGTCCTCTGGTAGTAAGAAAAGAACTTGAACCAAGGGAACCAATGTTGAGCCAAGTGGAAGACCAAGCCTAGCTTGTGGAGCACCACCCAGTAGGTAGAGAGGAAATTTTATTAGATCACCTGATAACTCTATGAAAATAGAGTTATATTGATGGTTTTTAGACTTAAATTGTTGAAGTATGAGAGTGATTTTTATAAATCAATCTTTATTATTAGTTATTTTTGTTATTTCGTCTAAAGTGGTTTTATTATTTTATTTGTGAAAGTTTTGGATATGTTAATGGAGGAATTGAATTGAATTTATGATGTTTGTTTGCAGATGTTTAAGTCCTAATT
>JANHAO010030183.1:0-10214 GCA_026873985.1 Saraca asoca | reverse complement strand
AAACAAATTTTAGTCATTACTATTTGATGATGAAAAATTAATTTGTTTCATTATTTGATGTACTGTTATTATTTGTTACTGATTTATTTTTTATTTCAGGTAATATTATTTTTAAAGACATCAAGTTATAATCAAGACTTTGATGCAAGATTTTTGTTAGAATTTTCTTTTTTATTCTATTTAGGATTTCTATTGCAAATAAACTTATATGAAATTTGATCCATATCTTTTTAATCAGAAAAATAAGATGGAGAGAAAATTGATTTGAAGAAAATCAAATTTTTATAAAAATAGTTTTTTGTATGATAAATCGATGCAACTTCGATGTATAAAAGAACTTTTGAAAACATCAATCGAAGTCACACCGATTTATGTAGTACAAAACATCACCAAAACTTTTGAAAAATCACTACTTCGATACATAAATCAATGTAACGATGAAAATCAACAAACTATACATCGATTATACACCGATTAATTAGTGGATAACAGATCATAATTGATGTCACATCGATCCAACAACAAATAAATCATTTTTCTGTTACAGACGGTTATACAAGGTTATGGCAGTTATAACCACTTAACTACTTTGTTTATATAAACAATTTTTCATAGAAAAACAGAATCAATCTCTCAGATTTCTAATATCTTTCTACAAGAAGCATTTTGATGAGTTTTACATACAAGATTATTTGAGAAAAGGATCTACAAAATTCTCTCAGCTTTATCTCATTCTCTCTAAAGAAATTATTCAAATTTTCATTCAAACTATCTGGATCAAGTATCATACAAGTTTATCTTAGCTTGTTTAAGATTTCTATCTTAAACATTTGGTATGATATTCCTTACATTTCTTATCTCTGTTTTTATTTTTGAGATTTCTAGGGATTTAGAAATCTTGTGTAGGTTAGCAAGAACCTATTAATCTTGTGTTTCTTTTAGGTTTAGAAGAGCCTGTCCCAATTCTTCTAGGTTAGCAAGAAAACCTGTTAATTTCTTGTGTGCATTTTGTAAAATTGGCAGTTCAGGAGCCTGGTAATCTTGATGATTTTTTGATTAATTGAAGAAGTCTTTCGATTGATGAAAGATCAAATGGAATAGACTTGAATTGTGGTTTCAATTCAAGTTGAACCACTTTAAAAAGCTGCATTTCAAATTTTCTTTTCAATTTTCATATTTTGCTATTTTCATTCATTTTTAATATTTATCAATTTATTTCATTGATCATCAATTCTATTTTTAATATTAAGAACAGGTTTAGAATAAACAAAGCTGTATATAATTCTCTAATAAGAAAAGGGTAAGATCCACATTTATCTAAATTCCACGCATTTAATTTTTTAAGTTTTATCCACCAATCTTTATATCTTTGGGACCTGACACAAAACTTCCCCAGTGGGCAGAGAACTTAGTTTAATAGGCAACGGATCACCTGGTGCATACATTAACTCAAAGCCAAAATCGAGATCAAAATAGAAGGCCTAATAGAAATAGGCAAAATGAAAGAGACCAAATTTCTCCTGCTAGAAATGAGCAAGGAGATCAATTGCGAATTGTTCATGAGTTCCTGAAATTGAAGCCACTCCAATGTACGAGAATCAATTCTTCTGTAGACTCATACTAGTTCCTGGATTAGACTGAAAGAAACAATCGAATGTTATGATGTCTTGAATCTTTATTGATAGAATTAGTAAGATATCAATTAGATGATTTAGCACATTTTTGGTTTGTTGGAGTTATTGAAGGATGGGCGCTAATGCAAGACCTTTAACTTGGACAATGTTCCAAGAGATTTTCATTGATTGATTCCTTCCCTCTAGTGTCTGATAGGCAAAGGCTAGAAGGTTTGAAAATTTGAGATAGGAAAATTTATCTATAAGTGAAGATGATGCTCAATTTATGCGACTCTTCTAATATACTACTCATTTGATTCCAAATGAGGCCATAAAGGTGGAAAGGTTTATGCAAGGGCTTTGTGATTATTATTTTAATCGAGTTAAATTTGATCTAGACATGACATATCAGTAGGCCATGAATGAGGCCTTGCGAGTAAAATTGAGATCAAAAGAGTATCGTGAAAGGGAAATGTCTTCTGGGAGTAAAAAAAAAAGAGTTTGAATTAAGAGAACTAATATGGTATGAAGTGAAAAACCAACTTAAGCTTCTAGAAAAACCCCCTAATGGATGGAAAGGAAATTTTTCTAAATCATCACAGCTACAGAATTTTATTGGAAGAAGAAATATGGGAAGTCAATCTATTTTGACTACTTCTATTCCATTCTATGGAAGATATCTACCTCTGAATCAAGGAAACTCAAATATTAACATGCCACAGTGTAGAATCTATAATCCAACTCACTTTGGTCCCTATAGAAAGGATTTGATGGAATGTTTCCAATGCGATCAACTTAGACACAAGGCGAGAAAATTCACTATAAATTTGAATGCCTCAGAATATGATGCAAATTACCAAGTTAGACTCCTGAATCAACCAACAACATCCTTTGCTACTTCAATGAGAGTGCCAACAACATCTAATAAAAATGAGGGGTGATGTAAACGTGGAAGGAATCCTAATGAAGCCATGACACAAGTTTACAATCTCACTAGATAGGAAGCTCAAGTGTCTAATGTTGTAGTCTCAGGTATTTTGAAAGTGCATAATTTACAAGCTTGAGTATTGTTTGATCCTAGCACTACTCATTCTTTATTGCAAAGATGTTTGCTAATTTATTAATTGAATCTGGTGAATTAATGGAAACACCATTAGTAGTAATGACTACTGTTGCCAAGACTTTATTAGCCAATCAAATATTTAGGGAATGTGCCATGACCATAGGAGACAAACAGGTATCTACTAACCTAGTTATGTTAGATATGGTAGATTATGATGTAATCCTAGGTATAAATTGGCTTTCTCAGCACCGTGTGTGGATGAATTGCTTCAAAAAAAAAGTTACATTTTATATAGATGAAATATACTCTTATAGCTTTTTAGGAGAATGGGTAATTGAGATAGCTGGATTAATCTCAAATATACTTGCTTGGAAACTTTTGAATAAAAGATGTACAATTTATTTAGTTGTGGCATGAGATCTAGATAAGGTGGCTTCAATCCCAAATGAAGTCTCGGTAATACAAGAGTTTCTTGATGTGTTTCCTAATGAGTTACTCGGACCACCACTAGATCGGGAAATTGAATTCACTAACGATTTGATGCCTAGCATAAAGCCTATATCTATTCCTCTGTATCAAATGGCACCCTTGGAATTAAAACAATTGAAAATGCAATTACAAGAATTACTTAATAATGGTTTTATTTGTCCAAGTGTTTCACTATGGGGAGCGCCCGTATTATTTGTGAAGAAAAAGGATGGTTCGTTAAGATTGTGCATCGATTATCACCAATTGAATAAAGTGACCATAAAAAATAAATATCCCCTCCTTCGTATCAATGAGTTATTTGTTCAATTGCAAAGGGCAAAATATTTCTCAAGAATAGACTTGAGATCAATATATCATCAGTTAAAGATTCATGAAGAAGATGTGCCTAAAACTACCTTTTGTACATGATGTAGACATTATGAATTCCTCATAATGTCATTCAAACTGATGAACGCCCTAACTACTTTTATAGATTTGATAAACCAAGTGTTTAAACTATTTTATGATAAATTTGTAATTATATTTATTGATGATATCATGGTTTACTCCAAGAGTGAAGAAGAACATGCTCCACACTTGCAAATAGTGTTACAAACACTATAAGAGCATGAACTATATGCAAAGTTCTCAAAATGCAAATTCTGGATGACTAGTGTTAAATTTCTCAGGATGTCATCTCACAAGAAGGAGTATGAATGGACCCTCAAAAGATAAAAGCCGTAGAAAATTAGCCTAGACCCACAATGGTCACTAAGATTTATAGTTTTCTGGGATTAGTCAAATATTATCGAAAGTTTGTTAAGGATTTCTCTAAGATCGCTACACCACTAACTAAACCTACTCAAAAAAGAGTATGATGTGAATAGACTCCAACCTATTAGGAAAGTTTCCAAAAAATAAATAAATGATTAATGACAGCCCCAATGTTAGCATTACCATCTAAATTAGGTGGTTATGCTGTGTATTGTGATGCTTCACGCATTGGCCTTGGATGCATATTAATGCAGAATGGAAAAGTAATTGTGTATGCATCGTGACAATTGAAGAAACATAAATAGAACTACCCTACTCATGATTTGAAAATGGTAGTGGTAGTTTTTGCATTAAAAACTTGGAGGCATTCTTTGTACGGAGAAACATGTGAGATCTATATAGATCATAAAAGTTTGAAGTATATCTTTGAACAAAAAGATCTTAATCTTAGACAAAGAAGGTAGACAAAGCTAGTTAAAGATTATAATTGCTTAATATGGTATCATCTGGGCAAGCAAATGTAGTTGTTGATGTATTAAGTTGCAAATTAGCACGTTTAGCTTGTTTTCTTTCAAAGAAGAAAAATTGCTATATTTTTACCCAGAGTTGGAAAAGATTGGAGTGCAATTAGAAGTTTCCAATCAAACTATAATTCTCACCTATATGATCAGTAATAGTTAATCATATTAAAGATGCCTAAAAACAAGATTTGCAATATGTGATTCTTAGACAAAAAGTGGAAGCAGAACTAAACTTAAAAGTCATAGTTAACTAGATAGGAGTGCTCAAAAATGAAGGATGGTTGTGGGTACCCCCAAATATACATGGTGATTTGCTAAATCAAGTGTATAATTCATAATATACAATGCACCCAGGAGTATCCAAAATGTATCATGACTTGAAGGATGTATTCTGGTGGGAGGGTATGAAACAAAACATGCTTGAATATGTAACAAAATGTTTAACGTGTCAACAAGGCTGAACATCAACGACTGGCACGGTTACACCAATCTATCAAAATTTAGGAATGGAAATGGGAAAGTATAATGATAGATTTCATAGTTGGATTACCACAGACGTAAAAAGGTTATGACTTAATTTGGGTTATCATTGGCCGTTTAACTAAATCAGCTCATTTCTTACTAGTTAAGACAACCTATTCAGCTATTCAATATATGTAACTATATTTTGATCACATGGTTCATTTGCACGGTATGCCATTAACAATTGTTTCAAATCATGGGCAGTTTGGCATGGCTTTTCATCCTTAGACAAATGGTCGATCAGAAAGAACAATATAAACTCTAGAGGATATGTTATAAGCAAGTGTAATAGAATTCAAAGGGAGCTGGAAAAAATATTTACTATTTATCAAATTTGCCTACAATAATAGTTATCAAGCTAGTGTCCAAATGACACCTTTCGATGCATTGTATGGGTAGAGATATAAATCTCTAATAAGCTGGTTTTAACTTAGGGAATCAAAATTGTTGGGACCAGATCTTGTAACAGATGCAATTGAAAAAGTATAATTGATTCATGATATAATTAAAGCAGTTCAAGATTGACAAAAGGCATATTTAAATAATAGGAGAAGAAACCTGGAGTTCAAGGTTAATGATTAGGTATTTCTTAAGGTGACTCCTATGAAAGAAATTATGCGATTTGGAAAAAAGGGGAAATTGGCACCGAGGTACATGGGACCATTTAAGATTATCAAACATGTAGGAGCCATAGCATACCAATTGGGATTACCAGCTAAGATGCAAGGAATCCATCCAGTATTTCGTGTTTCAATATTAAGAAAATATGTTCCAGACAAATCTCATGTTATCAAAAGGGAATCAATCCAATTAGATACCAAGTTAACCTATAAAGATCAACCTGTAGCTATTTTAGATTAACAAGTCTAAAAATTAAGATCTAAAAAAGTTTTAATAGTTAAAGTGATGTGGGGACAACATGATGAGGGAGAAGCTACATAAGAATTGGAAATTGATATATAAGAAAAATATCCCCATTTAATCGATAAGGATTGATTATTGTAATTACTAGAATAAATCAAAATTTATAAATAGTTGAATTATTCTAATTTAATGACCATCACTATTCAGAATTCAAGTACGAATTTTTTGAAGGGGAGAATTTGTAACATCCTGAAATTATCAAAATTTATTTTGGTGATAAAATGGCTTTTTCGAGAAAAAAATCCAAAAGGGGAAACTCAAAATTTTTTAGAACTTTAAAATTATGAATTTCATGTTATGAGAAACCTAGATATAGTAGAAATTGATTATATGGATTTTAGAAATCCTTTGAAAATCAAAAAGTTCATCAAGAATGTTCAAAGAACAAAAAATTTGTAATTTTGAAATTTTATTTCTAGAAAACTTCAGAAATTTGAAACAAGGGTTATAGATATCAAATAAGCATAAAATTAAAGTCATTATAAAGGTGTTTAATTTAACTAATTTGTCATAAATTTTGAAAATTTATAAGTGTGTTAAATTTGAGCTCAAAATGGAAGAACTATAAAAATAGGGAAGTGGTCAACTTGTAAATAGTGAGAAGTCGACTTATTTTTCTCCAAAATACCCCTCCCTCAGTCACCTTCCTTTCTTCTTTTCTTTCGCTTCAACCCAAAGGAAGTCATACAGACTTCATTTCTTCTTCCTCAACAAGAACCTACTTTCTCTCTCTAAATTTTCACTCTCTCACTCTACAAGTAAGCTCCTTAACTCTTCTTATTATTTTCTTATATTTTTACAATTGAATCCTCTCATCTTCCTCTTCATTTTGACATCAAAATTATACTAATTCATTAAGTATAACTTGAGTTAAGAATTTTTTAAGTTTTTTGTCACTATTCATGGCACTATTAACCTATGAATCAAACCAATTTTCCTAACGTTTTCTTCCTATTATTTTCTCATATTTTTACTGTTGAATCTTCCCGTCTTCCTCTCCATTTTACATCAAAATTGTATTGATTCATTGAGTATAACTTAAGTTAAGAATTTTTAAAGTTTTCTATCACTATTCATGGCACTGTTTAACCCATGAATCCTAATTTAATCATATATGATTAGTTAACGAGAGAAATCTCTGGAAAAATATTAGAAGCTAATATGCTTTTATTTTTTATTTTGAAGAGTATAAAAGATTTTAGTGAAATAGTTGTAGTTTCTTGTGTTCAAGCTATTGAGGTGAGTGATACTTACTATTCTTATAAATTTTGGCATGATTCTTGCTTAAGATCTACTGACTTATGGTGCAAGTTAGTAAAAAAATGGGTTTTGAGATTATATGATGAAACTTGATGATTAAGTGGATTGCTGGAATGCTAATGAGTATGATGTAGGAATAGTTGAGTTTGTGTTTGTTTATGCTTCCAAAAAACATGGGATAATAAGATCTTATGGTGTGTCTTTGTGTTGGAAATGGTTTCTCATGTTTTTTTACTATTAATATACAAAATCTACATGTACGAGTTGAATAGTACTATTTTGAACTAAACCTACGATCATGCTTGTAGAAACCCATTAGTTTTTCTTGACTAATTCGAATTGAATTTTGAACTAGGATCTCACAATTTGAATTGACCTCTCTTACCTTGTTTTTTGATTTTGATTATGATTCTAATCGTGTTCAAAATTAGATTTGCCAAAAGATTTCAAAATTTAATGAGCAGACTCACATTTTTAATTGCATTTTCTCAAGTCAAATCGAGTTTTTTCATAAATAAGTTTTCGATTTTAATCGTGATCATGCTCATTTTTCTTCAACGACTCTAATCATGATTCTAATTGCATTTTCAACAAATTTCACTTACAAATATTTAATTCTTTCTAACTTCTATCTTAATTTTTTAAGTTACTTTCCTAATGAATTCAAATAACTAAGACATAATTAATAAGAGATTATAAAAATGTAATTCATATATTAACACCAAGGAATTGAGTTATTAAGTGCATGTTGGTAACCAATCAATGAATTTTAAATCAAAATTTTTATAAGATAAGAAAGTATGAGGATGATAATGAATGATTGTGATTGGGAAATGCAATACTGTGAAGATATGATTGTTATTGGAATTATAATCATTTACAAGGAATGATTAGATGGTACAAATTTTGTTATGTATGTGAAACATAAAATGATACACAATGTTATAAGAGATGATGAAACATATTGATATGAAATTTATGAGATATCCGCTATGAGAATAGGATGATTGCAAACTTGAAAGCTCTTTGAGGCTTGATATAAGAATGATGCATTATGGTGGGAAATAATGAACCAGATCTTGGATCTGCACATTCCAATATGGCAGAGGGGCATAAGGTGGGTGCTGGAGGGAAAAGGTTGGATTTGTGTAGGAGAAGGTAGGATTGGAGAAACAAGGAGGTTTATAATTGAATTATGATTATGCACTAATATATTGTTGTTGCATGAAATGTTGAAATGTAATATCATGAAATTGATATACATAATGAATTCGGAATGTTGACATATGTTTATTAAAGCCAAAATTGGCATAGAGTGGCCTAAAGTGCTGACAAATGCATAATGTGAATTACCTCAATGTAAGTCTTTGAATACCTTATAGCCTTTTATGAAAATGACATAAATACCAGCTATTTATGATGGTATGTATACATGTGTATAAATTTAAGGCTCTTGTTGTATGATTAATTCATATGTTTGGTACATATCTATTTCACTGAGTCCCTGACTCATTATCTTGTGGACTATTTTTTAGATACTCAAGAATTAGTAATCAGTCCCCCTATTAAAAAGTATGATGGATAATCAATCAATGAAAATCATAATTAATATATTCACCACTACGATCGACAATCCATTAGGAGCATATGAAATTAAAATATATTATATCATATTCTTAAGCCTAGTAGGATGTGAAATGTTGCACGAGGTCGAAATTGTTCCTCTACAACCCCCTAATGTACTATTGATGATGGCTATAGGTTGGTTTGATCCCTAGGGGATCTACCACACACTTACTGTTTTATCATCTTTTGAAAATGTACATAGCATGGCCACTGAATCCTTAGGGATAGAGTTGATCTAACTTATACATTTGGATCCACTTGTGTTAGTTAAACTAACTTTATTTTGTTTCATCCCTAAAGGAACCTAAGGTGTTGTAGAAGAATGTTCAGAAAAGTTAGCCAAGGAGATATAGTTGTATTTTGAATAGTTTGTGTAAAAATAGAACTCAAGTGTCAAAAAGTCATGTGCCTTAATGGGCAATGGCTTTATAAATTATGTAGGACCCAATTTGCACATGTATGTATGTATGTATCGGCAGTTTGTGATCATATGTGTTCCCTTCTCTTTCTTATTCATTCAATTTAAGTCATTGAAAAATAATGAAATTTAGCAAGTCATGAATAAAATGAATTAATAGAATTGAAATATAGGCTAGTGATTATTAATGAAAGGATTAATATTCATGCCAATCATGGCCAGGTGTCAGGGTCATGACATAAAATGGCAATTCATGGCATAGATAATGCTACAACCTTGTCCATAAGTTTAGAGTTAAACAATTTTATACAGAAACTAGGAATGAACCAACTTTGCTAGCCAATATTAACCCAAAATAAAGGTCATTGTACTGCATGTACCAATAACAAAATAAAGTAACCTAAGAAGGGTAAATGTCTATATCCTTTGCAAAACAATGCAACAAAAAAAGGCCAATATCTATATACCTAGCAAAATACTGCAACCAAAAAAGCATAAACATCATATGACACAACTAGGTGTCATTCTTTTTAACCTCACTCTATGACTCTTGAATGCATTTCATCTTCTTTAGCCTCTTCCTATTTCCTTCACTAATTGACTATAAAGTTTATTTAGTGATACTATGCTTCCCTTTTTTTGTGAATGACCTTGTTCTCAACTTCTTTTTATAATTAACAATCACAGTTTTTTTTTCTTCCCTTACTATTCTCCTGCACAACTTGGCTTCCTTGGGATTACTTTAAGGCTGTATTAACTTGTTGTAATGCCTTGCTAGATATGTAAAAAGACTGAGTTGGATGCTGTATGGCCTAGGATGGCTACTGGGTGGCCTAAGATGGTTGTTTGGAGGCATGAGATGCCTTGTTTCCTCCTATTGGGGTCTTGGTAACTTGTTGGTTTCCCTTATCCTTATTTTTCTTGGTCTGGCTGGTTGTCCCTGTTAACCTTAGGGGAGATTGTTAGCCTTAGGAAGATTATTAGTCTTAAGGAAATTTATTCTCTTAGCCTAAAATTGTTTTGAT
>JANHAO010030182.1:0-10210 GCA_026873985.1 Saraca asoca | reverse complement strand
GTGAACCAATTCATCTTAATCTTAAACAAATATACTTGCTCTAAAAGATTTCAATTAAATCACTTCAACTAAGTTCTTAAAAGGTATATGTAGATTCCCCAACGGGAAAAGGACAAGATCCAATTCCGCATTTAACTTTTTAATCATTCTTTAAAAAGGGACCTGACATAAAGTTATACACTTGAAAACTTTTACATCATCTATGAAATTATAAAAAAAATTTGTAAAAAAAAACAACTTTATTTATGTTTTTACCTATTGTAAGTACATAAAAAATTAAAATTATATATTTTATTGCACTTTTTATTTTAGAAATGAATAGAAATATGGCCCTAATTTTAGAATGATTTTATATACATAATTTAAAGTTTATAATTAGGTAATATATAGAATTAATTCACATTAGAATATTTATATTACGTTAATATTAGACTCCTATAAAGGTAACTATTCACCAAATTCGTCTTTGAAAAATTTGATTGAGATCATAATAGTCCTGAATCTTGT
Source organism: Saraca asoca (assembly GCA_026873985.1). Classification (NCBI taxonomy): domain Eukaryota; kingdom Viridiplantae; phylum Streptophyta; class Magnoliopsida; order Fabales; family Fabaceae; genus Saraca; species Saraca asoca. Next base: position 9,703 of record JANHAO010030182.1, on the reverse strand, counting down.
TCCAACAACAATTGAATCTTGTTCCAACAACAATTGAAACCTTTCATTAGTCATTATAGGACTTAATTAATATCAGAATAAAATTAAAAATTAATTTGATGTTAAGATCATCTTTCAAGAATGAATTTGCACTCTAAATTTTTTTTTTGTATTTGGGACATAAAAAAAACTAGTTTTAACTTTTTGATCTGGACAAACAGTTCTGTTTTCATATTTTAAAAATATTTAGTATACTATTTTTTTTTAAAAAACTCTCTTTTAAAAAAGTTACTTCAATCAGCATATAACTTATTAAAATAGAGTTTTTAATTTTTTTTTCTAATTTACCTGTATGCTCTTGATTAATTGATAGTTCATATCATAATTAATTAGAAATTCTCATTTTTAATTTTTATTTTATTAATATCATGCTATTTTTATTTTTTTTTATAAAATCAAAGTGGGATAAAAAAACTCACATATCATTATATATTTGGTTATATATTCTAAATATTTTGATTGTATTAATATACTTTTATCTCAAAATAATTACGAATTAATTTACTTTATATATTATCTATTGATATTAATATGTCATTTTAATTGGGTTAATAGAGGTTTTAATTATAGTTTCATTAAATTTGTAATTTAATCGTTATAGTTTTATTTTGTGTAATTATATCGTAAATTTTAAAACTATTTATAATTAAATTTTTATTATCAATTGATCTTAAATCTAATTGATAGAGTTTTATGTGTTCATTAAATTATATATTGATATTTTATTTTTATTTTATCAAAATTTATTTATTAATTTTTAGTCATCTTATAAAAAAAACTAACTTCATTATTTTATTTAGAATGAGAAAAAGAAATCTTCACATTTATAATAATTAAAAACATTAATTTTTTTTTAAAATCATCGATGAAAAATGATAAATGAACTGAAAAAAAAAATAAATTTCAATTAAATTTTAAGTTATTCTATTATTTAGATTTAATGTAAGCTGAAAATGATAATTTGATTATAAATTATTTTAAATTTTACATATAATTATATAAAATAAAATTATAAGAATTAAGATTTTTATTAATTATTTTATATTTATAAACTAAATTAATAACTAATTCTATCCCATATTTCTAATATAATCAACTAAGTGGCAGACTTTCAAACTAACGGGCTACCCACAACCGCTTTATCCTTCGTCCGGGGTTTTGCCAGTTGGCTGTTGCGTTGCGTCTTCCAATTTTTTCTTTTACAAAAATATATACTAATATTAAATGCTTACGTGTGTATTTTAGATTTTCCAGTGCAAAGAGTTGTCCACCACAGGCGATTTGATTGGTTGAGTGACGATACCTCCTTTGGTTCACGCGGCATACGACTTTCTTTCTCTTCCTTAACCCTATATAATTTCTTCTCCCGCAGAGCCATTACCTCGTCCCTCTCTCCTTTCATTTTGTAATTATCTCGTAGGAATACTTGTTTTTTTTTTTTTTTTATATCTCATGGATGGACCTGCACTCGAATTTGTCGATGGAGATGTAGTCGCGGAAATTAATTGGGACGATTTCTTTAATGAATTACCTCAACTTGAAGTTGAAAATCTTTTGCAGGAGGTCGATGCCGATGCCGATGCCGATGCCGATGTGTCCTCGGCATCCCTGGATTCATGGATCAACGAAATGGAGACCTTGCTGATGAACGACAACGACCACAACTCCCTTCCCCAACCGCTATCTGACTCTACAGACTGTTCTGATCAGTTTTTATCTGACATACTTGTGGAGTCGCATGGTGATTCACACGGCCAACCTGTTGTTGATCATGATGTCGCCCACAATTCAAATCCTTGCGATAAGAATATTACTGACGCTGGTTTGGACGAGGGCAAGGTTGATGCAACGAACGAATCCGCCGATGATCCCATCTCCAAGAAGCGAAAAAGGTACAATTAGGTTTTCGATTTCATTTTGATGCATATTATGGTAGTGTATACAAGTTGGATTCAGGTTTAGTCAAGTATGTCTGTGACCTTTGATGTGTATCGTTGTTGTGCGATTGGCTGTTTTTTTTTTTTCCTTAATTATTTGATTATTATATTAGAATACGAAGCATTAGTTGAAAATTTGAAGATTGTTTATTGTATTGAAAGGCCTTTCTTCGTCATTGAATGTAACAAATTTTGCGATTTCATGTTGATGGATGCAGATGCATGTTGAATTTCATATTTGTGTTTATATGGGATATAATATTTTTCTTTTCATATTTACATGATATATTTTCTTTTGCTTTTCTGTTTGGTTTTTATCCTTAAATATTGCCAAGTTTACTGGAAACGTAATGTATGGTGCTTTTTATGATCTTGTACAATAAGACTTCTAAGAATCGTACTCAACATCTGAACTTCAGGCAGATGAGAAATAGGGATGCTGCAGTTAGATCAAGAGAAAGGAAGAAAGATTATGTGAAAAATCTCGAGATGAAGAGCAGGTATCTAGAGGCGGAGTGTCGAAGACTGGGGCATTTGCTTCAGTGCTGCTATGCTGAGAACCATGCTTTACGACTTTGTTTACAATCGGGCAGTGCATTTGGTGCTCCCATGACCAAGCTGGAGTCTGCCGTGCTCCTGTTGGGTAAGGCTTGCATACCATATCTCTGTTGCTATTCTGTATAATCCTTCCAGTTCCTCAGAAGTTCATCTATACTGATCACTAATAATCTTTTCTAGCATGCATCTGTGATAACTTGATATTGATTTAAGGACGCATTGTGTGTTAGATAGCTTCTTCAATGTGAGTACATAGGTTTTAGTTTCCATTTTTTTAAATGGAGGCGAAAAGGGATAAAACTTATGTTTATTGGATTCCGGGTCCTACTATGACCAAAATGATAAGACCTGAAGAAGAAAGATTTTTCTGCCGAGTTTTATATTTTGATGAGTCTCTGCCCTTTCCGGGAGTGTGCCAACTGTTATGGTTTTTTTTTTTTTTTCCCTTTGATTCTTTGTGGACGACATGTCCATAACTGTTCACTAGGTTTGTATTTTTGTTGCCTGTATATTTGGTTGATATTAGTTTTTTGTACTGTGATTTCTATCTTCACAACTGTTTATATGATTATATCTATCAGATTAGTATGTCGAGATGCTTAGAATTCAGATATGTGAACTGGCAAGTGCTATTTCTTGTTGGATGTTTGGAATTTTAGTAGTTTTGACAATATCCGTTTTCCAGAAATCAGAGTCATTTATGGAAATGATTTCTAAAAAGTGCTGGACTTATTGGAATTATGTGAATTCAATTGTCATTTGTTTATGGGGATTGATCATGTTCATGTTGCAGAATCCCTGCTGCTGGTTTCCCTGCTTTGGTTCATGGGCATCACTTGCCAACTCAGTCTGGCCCTAGTTCTCTTGTTAACTCCGCAAGTAGTTCCACCAGAAAACGTGGGACAGAAAGGACTCAGAAGGCTGGCTCTAAAAGGGGGAGAAAATAAGATCTTGAAGTATTTTACAGTGGAATCCTTTGTAAAGAGTAGAAGATGCCGAGCTTCGAGGACAAAGATGAAGTCTGAATTTCTTGTTTTTTTTTTAAGGTTTATTTGAGACTTTTACCCATGGCTTTCATAGATTGGTGGGTGCCTTGTAAATGGGTAATGGGAACATAGATTAGTGGGTGCCTTGAAACTCTGCACTGTGGCTGCTGTGTCTTTGGAGGTCCGCGTTGGACTGTAATGTACTATGTTCCTTTTTAGGACATGAAAGTTGATTGTGTTTCCTTATCGTCGACCGTTTGAATTATGTTGTTCGAATCACCAATAGTCGTGTTCCTATACTTATCAGTATGATGGGAAGAATAATTTTAGCTGTATATAAAAATAATGTCAACGGTTCAAAATGAAGCATACAGCAAAATTATCATATAGCTGTTAAAATCAAAACAGAATGTCACACATAACTCGCTCAGATGGCTGTTCCATATTCCATTGAGACCCATTCTAAAATGCTGCTGGGTAGAACTGAAGCATACAGCAAATTATCACGTATTGGCGGGGGATTTGTTATATGATTCTACTCCTTCAATAAATTGCGCTGACATTTGAAAAAATGTCCAAAATGTAGATCAAGTTTATGGTTAAGTCTAATCTAACGTTCTGTAAGATAAATGAAGTAACTGAATCAAATAAATTCATTGTGATCAAATTCAAATACATGGCAAAATTAATGAGAAAAAAATAATTTATCCTCACAGAAAATTTGTAACACACAATTCTTGGTACTGCAAGAAACATTACAACAAAACATGTAATAATTGTAATAAATCCATACATGAATATACAGTGAAAACTAAGTTCAAACTTTCAAATTTTTATACTCCTTTAAAGTTTAAACTCGTTCATTTATCAAGTGAATGAGTGCAAATCTTTTCAAATTTATTTGTGTAAGTTACTTGGTTAAAATATAATATCTAAAAAGTGAAATCACATTCAAATAAATATGATTATCTAAAAATAAATTGATATTAATAGAATTTTAAACAACTTGAAGTAATATCACATTAATATCAACGTCAAAAGTTCATTACATGTAAAATGATAATTTTAAAATAAACCATTAATGAACCCAATATGTTGCAAACTGGCTTTATTTTTGAAATGAGTCAAACATTATGTTATAACTTGTTCTATGCAAGACCTTTTTCATTTTTGTACTTATCACAAGTTACTGGTGGCCTGTTGTTTGGTTTGTTGCTGTCTGTGGGTTTCATATGAAATTACGAGAATAACCCATTCTAGTATGATGAGCATATTCCGGCGAATATGCACATAGAATTTTGTTAGGTACCACACGCATTTGGGCACCTTGTTCCCCCCACCAGTTTCAGGGCCCTTCGTTTTTTGGGGACAGACAGGACTTTATACCTTTTTTTTTTTATAATTTCTTATTCGCTTGCTTTTGGCCAACCATCTCCCCAATCAAAACCTGAAAAATTCAACTGTCTTTTTCTGGAATATATCCTATTTAAAACATAAAATATTAAATCCTCTAAGTCTACGTTTTATAATAATTCTATACATAAATCTTCCTATATCTGTAATACTGATGCAATGATTTTGAATTTAAAACACTAAAAATAAATTTAAACTTGTTCATTTATCAAGTGGATGCGTGCAAATCATTCCAAATTTATTTGTGTAAATTACCAAAAACTGCGGCTAAATTAATATGACAAAAGAGTTGGGTGTTATGGTAATTTGCAGAGAAAGGCAGTAGGCTAAGGAGAAGCGGTGGGCTGGGTTGGTTGGTTTGGTGAGTTGGTTGGATATATCTTCCGGTCCTTTTCTTTCCTTTACTCATTCGAATAATATATATATATATATATATATGTATATATATCATATAAGATAACAATAACAACATAATGAGAGAAGGAATAGAAGAGACCTTTGTAAACACAACCAGAAGCCAACTGATATAATACTGTAGGACTGAACTCTCGTACCAAACGCAAAACCTACTTCTGCTTCTCACCAGCACAAGACATGGATTCCGATTACGGTATCCCTAGAGAACTCTCCGATCTTCAAAAACTTCGATCTCACTACCAGCCCGAGCTCCCTCCTTGCCTTCAGGTCAGTCCCTCTTTCTTGCCCCCAAAGTTTGCCTCTGGATCGGTTTTTCTTACTTTATATGTGTTCAACTTACTCCCTCTTTGATTTTCGGCTTCACTGAACTGTTTAGATCTACTGCGTTCTGCTATGATTTGATTCAAATTTCGCATTAGATCTCTTTTCTTTCTCTATACAACGTGTATCGCTTTTTTCTGATTGATTTATTTAGTTGTGCTACCAACCAGCTAGTGATGCTCTCCCTGATTTCATTTTCTTGCAGAATGGTTCCATTTTAGTTTTTTTTTTTTTTTTTCATTTTGAACCTGTGTTAGTTTTCTCCCTTTTTTTTAATTCAGTTTCACCTCTTCATGGATGATCTAATTGTTGCTTCTTGGGAAAAATTTTAACTGTGTTTGTTATCTTTCTTTTAGTGGTTTTCATCTGAATATGTTATTTTATTTACTTTAAGTTTTGTTTCCTTGATAAGTATTGTAAACTGCAATACATTGTAGCTTGGCATTGCTTGTAATTTTATTATGTATGCATGCCCTAAGAACCAGTGCATATGCAAATGGTTCAACGAGGATAGGTTTCTTTTGAGTTTTCTGGAGTGATATTATTGTCAAATTGAGAAATTTTTACACTCACGTTTTTTTTTTTAAAAAAAAATGTCGGATTTTATTATGCAGGGAACGACTGTGAGGGTGGAATTTGGTGATGCCACTAGAACTGCGGATCCAGCTGATGCCAATAGTATAAGCCGCTACTTCCCGCACACTTACGGACAGCCCTTGGCTCACTTTCTCAGGGCCACTGCAAAAGTCCCTGATGCTCAGATTATAACGGAGCATCCAGCAATTAGGTCGACATCTATTCATCTGATTGTTGTCCTTGTGGTTGCTTTTTAATAGTTGATAAAATAATTGGGCTGTTTTTGTCAATTGTTTCGTGTCATTCATATTCACGTGAGTTCTGTCTGCTGTATACAGCAATTTTATGTTTTGAATCTTGTTTATAGTACATATTCTATTTTCACAGGGTTGGATTAGTGTTTTGTGGGAGACAATCTCCAGGAGGACACAATGTTATATGGGGTCTTTACAATGCTCTCAAAATTCACAATCCTAACAGTGTTTTACTTGGATTTCTAGGTAAGCTTCATATGTGGCCAAGGATTCTTTATGATAAATTTTAAATATTGTGTCACCCTGTTTTAGTTACTTTTATATTGTGTTTGGCATGTCCTACATCAAATAATTCTAGTACCTTATGGTCCCCAAACCCTCAACCTTGTTCTTCTGAATCTTTATTGGTGTCTTTCTTTCTGCAGGTGGTTCAGAAGGTTTATTTGCCCAGAAAACTCTTGAAATAACTGATGATGTTCTTTCCACATACAAAAATCAAGGTGAATGTCATCAGAGTGGAGCCATAGTATTAGTTGGTTGTCTTTTGAGAAATTATGAATTAGTTAGTATTTTTGTTCTTTTTAAGGTGGATATGATCTGCTGGGCCGTACAAAAGATCAAATCAGAACAATAGAGCAAGTTAAAGCTGCACTCTCTGCATGCAAAAGTTTGAAACTTGATGGCCTTGTCATTATTGGGGGTAAATCTATATTTTCCTTGACTTTAGTGTACGGTTATTATTACTTCTCAAAAGTAAGTTTCTAAATGATGGTATATGTAATGTTAGGGGTGACATCAAACACTGATGCTGCTCAGCTTGCAGAGACATTTGCTGAAGCTAAATGCTCTACAAAGGTATTTTTTTATGGTTCTGGATTTCTCATTTCTTCCACATACATGCAAACAGGGACAGTGCCTGAATCTCTGCAACTCGTATTTTCAATAATAAATAAAATATATTCTTGTTTCTAATATGGTGTAGTATTTCTACTGTTTTATATTGATTCTGGTAGTTGAAATCCTGCAGGTGGTTGGCGTCCCTGTGACTTTGAATGGAGATCTTAAAAACCAGTTTGTGGAAACCAATGTTGGTTTCGATACAATATGCAAGGTAATTGTTCAGTGGTGTACTTAGACGTTTGGTTTGAATATGATTCCGAGTTCAATGATTTATGCAATGCTCTATTCACTTTTCATCATAGATTGACAATACAGATAACAAGGAATGGTAGGATCTGAAGCAGCTTTTCACTCTGTAGCTCTTTTTTGAATAAATGGGCACTTTGTTTTCAATATTATTGGACTGTCATTTATCTATGCATTATGTTTTCCTTTGTTTACTTGAGTTAATGAAAATCCCCTTTTTTTTGGGGGGGGGGGGGGGGGGGGGGGTAATAATAAAAAACAAAAACTATAAAAGGTACCACTGCAGTTTGAAAAGATTTTGCTATGAAATAATGAGCAATTGAATGGAAGGCTGTGCTTTTGGTTTACACAGGTGAATTCTCAGCTCATCAGCAATGTCTGCACTGATGCTCTTTCTGCAGAGAAGGTAATGGGTCCAATTGCCATATCTTGCTTCTTGTTTTACTAATTCCCTTCTTCAATCTGCTTTTCTCTTTTTCCATTTTTATATCATTTTTGAACTGCATAAAGTTGTTTTAGGAACAAATATACTAATTCTTTATGCTAACTTGTATGAATTTCCAGTATTATTATTTCATCCGTCTCATGGGCCGTAAAGCATCGCATGTTGCTCTGGAATGCACCCTGCAGTCTCATCCAAATATGGTCAGTACTATTATCCAGTAAAATTTGTCTGACATTGCTATAGTTTCAGGCTTAAAATTTGTTTATTCATATGCTCTATTCAGGTAATTCTTGGTGAGGAGGTTGCTGCATCAAAGCTTACCCTTTTTGACCTTACAAAACAAGTCTGTGATGCGGTCCAGGCTAGAGCAGAGCAAGGTTTGAATGATCTAAGTTACTTGTCCAATTGTTTGTGTTGTCAGCTCTAGTGTCTCATTCTTGTGTTTTGTTCAGACAAGTACCATGGAGTCATCCTATTGCCAGAAGGACTGATAGAGAGTATTCCCGAAGTGTATGCACTACTAAAGGTAAATCATTTTGTTTCCCTTCCCAATAAAAATAAAGGAAAAGAACTTGTGTGAGCTGATCCTTGCAGCATCACAAAGCAAAGCCCCTTTTATTTTTTTGAAGAGAGTATTACATTTTGTATTCTTATGATCATGTAGTAGAAAACAAAGGCTGGTTCAGTCCTAATTAATACTGTTTTGCATTTCAGGAAATTCATGGTTTGCTTAGAGAAGGTGTCGCTACCGACAATATACATTCTCAGCTTTCACCTTGGGCATCTGCTTTGTTTGAATTTTTGCCACCTTTTATTAAAAAGCAGGTTAACTCAAGTTTATCATGTTGAAAACTTGTTAATTCACTTTAACAGGTAATTGTGGGGAGTAACTAAGTATGATCTTTAATGTTGCAGCTGCTTCTTTATCCTGAATCAGATGACTCGGCACAGTTATCCCAGGTATAAATTGGTGGATACCTTGCCCTGCTTATGAATTGTTAGATTTTATGTTCCTTTCCATTCTCTCTTCTTCTTCTTCTACTTCTTTTTTTTTTTTTAAAAAAAAAGCTATTGATTTGCAGATTGAGACAGAGAAACTACTAGCATATCTTGTGGAAGCAGAGATAAACAAGCGTCTGGTATGGTCACTGGATTTCTTTTCCATTCTTTCTCCAGCTTCTTCTGTGGTTTAACTTGATCTCAGCATTTTTCTCACTATTACATGTTACAATGTATTCATATAATTTTTATGGCTATTTTCTCCTTAGCAATGCGGAGATTTATTGAGTTATCCTGGGTCCTGATGTTGCTATTTTTGCGTATACTCATCTTTTGCAGTAGCTGTGAATATGTCTTTTTTCTTCAGTTGAACATTGAGCTTTTACCTTTGTGATGTCAATGTCAAATACTTTGTGATAGATTATGATTTCCTTTGCATCATTGGCAAGCAGGCCTTATATGGCACAATTTTAATGACTTTCCTTTCTTTGTATTGCAAGCTGCCCAAAAAGCATAATTCTATGATGATGTTACTTATTGTTGGAAACATGTGATGTGTTCCTTTAACAGAAAGAAGGCACATACAAGGGAAAGAAATTCAATGCCATCTGC
>JANHAO010030181.1:0-10209 GCA_026873985.1 Saraca asoca | reverse complement strand
GTCTTTCCATTCTTTTAATTTATTCTCATACCAAACAGTGCACATTACCTCAATTATTTTCATGACATACCAAACAAAGTAATAGGCTTCCATGCTCCTTTCTATTCCCACTTCCTTTCCTCTTTCAATTCCTACTAATATTCATTCCACCCAACCAAAATACCACCTCAATCTTGCTTTCAATTATTTTTATCCTTCTCCGATTCCCTCTGGAATTAATAGACTTGATAATCTGACACATCTCAACTTGTCTTCCTCTGGATTTGTTGGTGAACGTCCTTATGAAATCCCATGCCTCTCCAAATTAGTCTCACTTGATCTTTCTTATAATTATGGAATAAAAGTTGAAGCACACACTAGAAAAAGGCCCATGCAAAATATGACAGATTTAAAGGAGCTAATTCTAGATTATGTAGATATGTCTTTCATCATACCTAACTATTTGTCTTTACTTGTCAACTTGTCTTCCTCTATGGTTACTTTTAGTTCAATATATTGAATTTTAGGGAAATTTTGGAAGTGAGATTCTCTGTTTACCAAAGCTTCAAAAGTTTTATCTGTCTGGTTCAAATTCAAGTTCTTATATCTTTCAACTTCCAAAATTTAACTACAGTTCTACTCTAAAGTTCTTGGAACTTGGAAGATGCAAATTAGAAGGATCAATCATGATCTTATCTAACTTCACACAACTTACTTCTTTGACCCTATATCATAAAAATTTGAATGATCAAATACCTTATGAGTTTAAGCAGTTAAGAAAATAGGAATAGCTATCATTTTTTAACAATAGTTTAGAAGGACAAATTCTATCTTCATTGTTTGACTCACCTCAACTTAAATTCTTAACTTTTTCATTTAATAGATTAGAGGGTCCTCTTCTTGATAAAATAACAGGACATCCTAATTTACATTATCTATATTTGGATGATAATCATTTCAATGGAACAATTCCATCTTGTGTTTTATCTTCACCATCTTTGGAAGTGTTATATCTTCGAAACAATCAATTCACAGGTCCAGTAGGTGCATTACTTAACCTTGTAAACCTTTCTTATTTCAAACTGTTATCAAATAACTTCAGTGGGTCTGTTGAATTTCACCATTTCTTCAAAGTACAAAACTTGGAATTTCTCAATATTTCAAATAATATTTTTTCATCAATTAACTTAAATGCCAATGTCAACTATAGCTTTCCCCAGCCGAGAGAGTTGTGCATGTCTTCATGTAACATTACTACACTACCCAAATTCTTTGGACGACAACTTTTAAGGTTACAATTTTTAGATCTTTCAAATGCCATCTTAATAGAGAAGTGCCTAAATGGTTACTTGAGGTAGGAAATGATTCCTTACAATATTTGAACCTCTCTCAAAACCTATTAACATCAGTGGAGCAATTCTCTTTTTCAAGTATGATGATCTTTGACCTTAGTTTCAACTTGCTGAGTGGAGAAATATCATCAATTTTCAATGCAAATAGTCTAGAATACATCAACTTGTCCTACAACAAACTGACAGACACCATTCCACAATGCATTGAAACCTTGTCAGATCTTATTATTTTGGATCTATGAATGAATAAAATTAGTGGCACTTTGCCTAATTATTTTTTAAACCTAAATGGACTTCATGTTCTAAATTTAAATGAGAACCAATTTGAAGGGCCACTACCTTAATCTTTGGCCTAATGCAAAGAACTAAGTGTTTAAGATGACAATAATATCATAAATGACACTTTTCCTTTTTGGCTAGAACCTCTTCCACAGTTAAGCATATTGATTTTATGAGCCAATAAGTTCTATGGTTTCATCAGAAATTTCAAGACCAGTCCTCTGTTCCACATGTTAACTATTTTTTGTTTCTCTAATAATAATTTTAGTAACCTTCTACCCGAAAACTACATTGAAAATTTTGATGTCATGAGGAATACTATAAAAGAAGAAGTTGATATGGAATATATGAGTTATTATAATCAATATGATCAGTATGATGTTTCCATGGATCTGATGATGAATGGGACAAATATTCATGAAGAAAGTCTTAAAAGCTTTTTCAACAATGGATTTGTCTTAAAACATGTTTGAAAGAGAAATTCCAAAAGTCATAAGAGAGCTTCATGGACTCATAGGGTCAACCTTTCACATAATAAACTCATTAATCCTATCCCACAATATATAGAAAGGATGAGTGACCTTTAATCATTAGATCTTTCTTCAAGCTAACTGGTGGAATTCCCTATAGAATTGGCTAATTCAAACTTTCTTTCTATCTTGAATCTCTCACAAAACAAGCTAGTGAGAATCATACCTCAAGGCAAATAGTTCAACACATTTTCAAATGATTCCTACAAGGAAAACTTGGGGTTATATGGATTTCCATTATCAAGAAAATGCAACAAGGATCCTCAACAGCAGTCACCATCTTCATGGACATCTAATCATGGATAGTTGCTTAGATTTGGCTGGCACACCGTAGCATTGGGATATGGATGCGAAATGATATTTGGAAAAAGGTTAGGATGGTATGAGTTCAAAATTGGAAAACCTCAATGGATTGTGATGATTGTTGTAGGTGAGCCTAATCAAAGGGCGAGAAGGACAAGGAGGAGATCAGTTTGGTGAAATCATGGAAGCTTAAAATAGTCATTGCAAAAGGTTTAACATACCATGTCTTGTTGTGTTTTAATTTTTTTTTTTGTGCTCTTTATTTTTATTTCTTATCCTTTTAGCAGTGATTTTTGTTTAGTTATGTGTTTCATCTAGATAATCTTTTAGTTTTGGTTTGAATGTGACTTGTGACGGTGTAAGTTGTAATGAATATTGTTGTTGTAATAATCTTAAGTGTGCAACCTTTTCACTAGTGAGCTTGCTTGAAGAGAGATCTAATGATTCAAGGTCACTCATACTTTTTATAAATTGTGGGATAGGGCCAATGAGTCTATTATGTGAAAAGTTGAGCCCTATGAGTCCATAAAGCTCTCCAATGACTTTTGGAATCTCTCCTTCAACATTGTTTGAGATAAATCCATTGTTGAATGGGCTTTTAAGACTTTTTTCATAAATATATATGTCCCTTTCATCATCATCTCCATGAAAACATTATACTAACCATATCGATTATAATAACTTATATATCCCATATTAGCATTTTCTTTTGTAGCATTCCTCATGGCATCAAAAATTTAAATATATTTTTTGGATTAAGAGTCTCTAATATTACCGTTGGAGACATAAAAAAGAGTTAACATGGGGACGGGATGACTGGTTTTGAAATTTCTGATAAAACTGTGGAACTTATTAGCTTGTAAAATCAGTATACTCAATTGTGGAAAAGGTTCTAGCCCATGAAAAAATCTATCATTTATGATATTATCGCCAAAATCTAAAACACTTAGTTTTTTACACTAGGCCAAAGATTGAGGTAATGGGCCTTCAAATTGGTTCCTATTTAAATTTAGAACATGGAGCCCATTTAGGTTTGAGAAATAATTAGGCAAAGTACCACTAAGTTTGTTCATCAATAGATCCAAAATAGAAAGATATGATAAGTTATCAATGCATTATGTAATGGTGCTTGTCAATTTGTTTTAAGACAAGTTAATGAATTCTAAATTGCTTGCACTACAAATTGATGACATATCTCCACTTAGTAAGTTGGAACTAAGGTCAAGGATCATCATGCTTGAAGAAAAGAATCACTCCATCAATGTCAATAGGTTTTGAGAGAGATTCATATATTGCAAAGAATCATTTCCTACCTCAAGTAATAATTTGGGAACTTCTCCATTAAGTTGGTATTTGAAAGATCTAAAATTTGCAACCTTGGACGTTGTTGTCCAAAGAATTTGTGTAACATGATAATGTTACATGAAAACATGTACAACTCTCTCAACTGGGGAAAGCTATAGTTGACCTTGGCATTTTAATTGATTGATGAAAAATTATTATTTGAAATATCAAGAAATTCCAAGTTCTATAGTTTCAAGAAATGGTGAAATTCAATAGATCCATTGAAGTTATTTGATGATAGTTTCAAATAAGTAAGGTTTACAAGGTTAAATAATGCACCTATTGGAATTGCTATAGTGAATTAATTATTTCCAAGGTCTAACTCTTCCAAACATGGTAAAGATGAAACCCAAGATGGAATTGTTCCAATGAAATGATTAGCATCCAAATATATCTAATGTAAATTAGGATGCCCTGTTATTTTGTTAGGAAGAGGACCCTCTAATTTATTGAATAAACAATCTAAGTATTTAAGTTGAGATAAGTCAAACAATGAAGATGGAAATTGTCCTCCTAAACTATTTCTAACAAATGATAGATATTCTAATTTGCTTAACTATCCAAACTCATGAGGAATTTGACCATTAAAATTATTTGATGAAAGATACAAGGAAGGGACATGTTGAAAGTTTAAAAGTGATGATGGAATTTGACCATTCAAATTGTTATTGTATGTTCAAAGAAGTAAGTTGTATGAAGTTAGACAAAATCATGATTGATCCCTCTAATTTGCATCTTTCGAGTTCCAAGTATTTGAGAGTAGAACTGCAGTTAGATTTTGGAAGCTAAAAGATACAAAAAATTTGAACTTGAACTTGATAGACCAAACTTTTGAAGCTTTAGTAAATAGAGAATCTCACTTCCAAAATTTCCCTACAATCTAGTACTTTAAAGACTAAGAGTAACCAAAGAGAAAAGCATGTTGACAAGTAAAGACAAATAGTTAGGTGTGATCGAAGACATATCAGCATCATCTAGAATTAGCTCCTTTGAATCCAACATATTTTGCATGAACCTTTTCCAAGTGGATGCTTTAACTTCTATTCTATTCTTAAAAAGATCAAGTGAGACTAATTTGGAGAGGTGTGAGATTTCAGAAGAAAGTTCATTAACAAGTCTAGAGTGAGACAAATTAAGATGTGTCAAACTACTAAGTCTACTAATTCCAGATGGAATCCAAAAGGGATAAAAATCACTAAAGGTAAGATTGAGCTTTCTAAGGTGAGTAAGAAAGAACAGGGTGATGTTAGGATGGAAATTACCTTGAAGCAAACTACAAGAAAGGTTGATGCCAATCATGTGATCCCATCCCATAAGTAGCAATCAGTGCCATTCTTTCATGTTCTGGTCTTTACACGATGTCCTTTGTCAATGCATTTGTAAGAAGCATATGAAGCATCTGGATTTAATATCACAAATGTTCCATTACCAATGGAGAAAGAGGTCAGAAAATAAATCAAGGTAGAGTTCTTGTGAGGAAGACAAAAAGGAGAGGCATGAGAAATAGGGAAGTGAAGGAGAAGGAGCATAAGGAATGAATAGATCAAAGCAAACAAAGCCATAGCTTGAAGACAGTTTCATTTGTTCCTTTTGAAAATCTATGCTTCAGTTTTTCCTGTTCTCAAGCTTTCACCCTATATTCAGTATTTTCTATCCCAGCTGCGTCTATAACAATATCCTTTGAGTTTGGTCCAATTAGTCGTGCTTGTTTTTCTCTAGATTATCTTCTTAGACCTATGTCATTCTACTGATTCAGTAAGTTCTCTATATACAATCTTTTTAACTTTGAGCTTCTACTTTTTATGAATGCTTGGCTTTGTGGTTTTCTAATATCTCTGGTTTGGTAATGTGCATCCATTAGATGTTAGAGAATTTTTCTTCACTAACTAGTTATATTTGTTTATAGGCCTATTACTATTGATGAAACCGGTGTATCGTTGCCTGATATAATGCCTGTAGGTTTAGAGGTTGCAAGTTATTGAGTTTAGTCTTCTATTTTACTAATTCTTGTGACTTGATAAGTTCATTAGTTAAGCCCCCCATGTTTTCAGTAGTCTAGGTCTTAGATGTGGTGATTTAAGGCGTGTGTGGCCTGTTGTATAGGGAACCTTATTATCCTTGGTCTGTAGGTAAGGTCTGCTTTCAACGACCTGATTGTTCCTTTTTCTGCGTAGATGGCAGGTCATAAACGTTGAATTCACCAAATAGGGAATGGTGAGGACTTTAAATCACCTGCTTGAAGTAGGGAGTTGCTGTGTTTTATAAATGATGCGACCTTGAGGAGTGGTGAGATCGCTCAGAAGGATGTTACTCGTCCTGATTCCATTGAGAGTTAGTAGATCGTTGGAAGTCATTAACCATCATATTGTAGAATGTTTACATGCCACCATCGATCATTAAATTTAATGATCTTGGAAGCATTATGGAAACTTTTCATCTTCCAAAGGGTTGTCACATTATGGCTCCTTCTCCCGCCGATCACGCAGCTCATCCTCCTGAAGAGTTTGTTGTCGTCAGCAGCCATCATTTTGCTATTGGGCTTAGGTTCCCAATCCACCCCTAAGTTGTGGAGGTTTTGAAAAGCTACACCTTTCCCCTTTTCAGCTAAGCCAGAACTCGTAGTCTCAACTCACCTCTCTCGCCCTTTTATATCTTTCAAATGATATTTTTCCTCCTTTAGCAAGGGTTTTTTGTTATCTTGTTAGCATCAAGAGTGTGGGTCAAAATGAAGAGATTTATTATTTATCAGCTTGGCAAACCCAGTTCAAGAGTATCATGCCACGTGGTGATGCTAAGGGAAAGTCCAATGTGGGGCTTTATAAAACCCACTGATTTTATGTTGCTTGTCCATCACTGCATTATCTTCACAATTTTGATTTCGCCCTTACTTCTGGTAAATGAGTTGAGGATGTGTAGGCTTGTATAAATCTATTTCGTTTGTTGACTTTTGATGTTTTGTTTTATTTCATAGAGGGACCTAGTAAGGAGAAACCATCATTGAAGGTTGAAAAGCTTAAGGTACTGGACCAGTTTGTGGTTGCGGATGATTTAAAGAATGATCTTAGGTTCGACGAGGACCTTTTGCATTCACACAAGCTTGCCATAGCTTTAGACGTCAAGCTTTATAGAGACATAGGAGCTCGTAGAACCAAGGAGGTTAGTTTGGCAAACTTTGAAAAGTATAAAAATATGTTGAAGCTCAACCTCTGATCACGACGATCTTCCTGTCCTATCCAGTTCGTTACTATCGTCACCATTTTGTCGGCCCCACTGCTATAAGGTCATCTTCTTCGGCCCTAGCATCTTCCCAAATGCTGGTTCCTTTGTCTTATCCTGAGGTGGTTGGGATGATCAAGGTCACATCCTCATTTAATCCTTCTGCTAAAAAATAGAGAATAAATCAGGGAAAAAGGTCCTTGCTACTTCGGAGGTGATTCCTGAGATTGAGGCTAAGGAGCGACCTTAACCTTGGCCCGAAGACGAAGGAGTGTTTTAACCTCATTCGGGAAAACGTTGAATGGACCCTAAGGCCTTGCAATAGGGTCAAGATGCTAGAGTCAAACCAATTCTTGGGGGAGGGATTAATGAATTACACAACTCGCCATACTCTACTGGTGAGTAAAGCTCTTTTAACTTGGTTCTATTGCCTTTCATAATTTGACTTGTTCATTTCGTAATGAATTTTTTTTCAGAACTTGCTTCCAATAATAAAGGAAAAGAATACACTTCGAGGTTGGGATCAAGAAAAGAAAAAGCTTGAAGGCAATCTAGCCGCTGCGACTGCCAAGGCATTAGAATTGGAGAAGGTTAAGGACATCGAAGTCACCAAGAAGAGAGCCGAGGAAGCTTTATCTAGCAAGATGGCAAATCGCAAGGCTGCTACATCGAGTTTGCATAAGGTCATTGACAACTAACAATGGTGAAGGGTGAGCTGAATGTGACGATACATCGAGCTGAGGCTTTCAAAAGAAAATATGAAGCAGCTAGGAATGAAGTCGCTCAAGCCAGGAGTGCGACTGTATTAGCAGAAGAGAAAGCTACTCAGGCTAAGGCAGAGACTGTTATACTGGTTACGAGAGCTAAAAAGGAGGTGACGTCTAAGGCCACCGTTAACTCTTTGTTCATGTTATGGGGGGAGTATCCAAGAATGGATTTTTCCTTTTTCAATGGGAATGTTCTCGAATTCATCAAAGACTTAAGAAGGATGTGAGAGCAGTTTCTCTTGACAAGGATTCGCAATTGGCAGGTGGAGCTTCTCCAGCTCAAAATTTGATAGAGAGCAGTTCGTAAGCCATGGAAACTACTAGCGATCAAACTACCTATGATCAGGTTGCTTCACATGGGAAACCTTTTGCCCAAGGCACAACTTCTAGGGGCCAATAGTAATTGTAGTTGTATGTGTTTTGAACCTTTATATGGATATTTTCCTCATTAAGGATTTTAATGAATTTTGTTATTGTTATGATAATTCCTTGCAAATCATAGTTCGATATCATTCAGGTTGAATGACCAATTGATCGCACTAATGCTTTTTAGCTTCCAACAATGCATGTTTATTAGGTCGAATGGCCAGTAGTTCATATGGATGTTCTTTTTGAGTTTTGATGTGCTTGAACCATCAGTTGGGAATGAACTAAGCACCAATATGCCTCAAGTGGTAATGAGCCATCAGTTGACAATGAATTGAGCACTGATAAGCCGTCTGTTGGCAATGAATTGAGCACCGATGTGCCTCAGCTACCAATAAGCCTCAGCTACCAATGAGCCATCAGTTGGCAATGAAATGAGCATTGATGTGCCTCAGCTGTTAATGAGCCATCAACTAGCAACAAATTGAGCACCGATATGCCCCAGCATGCAATGAATAGGTCGCATGTGAGGTGGCAAGATGGTGCGAGTTGCCTCTTCTATGCCTTATATTGATTAATGAATCTTCTCTGACATTCTTCCCAATACATTATTAAGCAATTGTCAATCATAATTTTCCATGATTTTTTTTCATAGTCACTCTTGGCCATGTTGCAACAACTTTGCAAGGTTTTACGAATATTTATGTAGTCAATTTTCTTCATTGTATTATATTTTAAAATTTGCAATTTCTTTAGTTGCTTTTACTTTACCTAATTCAGTTGTATAAATTAAAATGGTTCTTTGTAGATTACATTGATGATGCTAATCTTGAATTTCAATGCCGCCACTGTGGTGCCATATTTTGGCTTTCAGAGGAATTATCATTCAATAGCATGTCGTCACCCAAGTTCTCTCTATGTTGCGTGCAACTGAAGGTTAGATTGCCACAACCACATCAGCATGTAATTTACATGCAATGCTGATGAATTTATATTGAAATCTAAATAGTAGAACAACAAAAGAAAAGTGCTTATATATATATGGCAAACTTATCGTACTTAATGGTGTGTAAAGTGTTTCTATTACAAACAACCTATGATAATGCAATTTTTTTTTTGACTAAGTAGCAAAAAATTAACTAAAAGCCAAGGTTGGCTTTTAACCAAAAAGTGCACTAATGGGTAAGTTTTCTAGCATAACACCTTGTCAAAAGAAAATTCATACAGTTTTGCAATATACTAACTCCACAATTCATGAATAATGCAATTCACCTCTATTTCACAAATTCTCAATCAAAATTTTCAATTTTAATGGGATGTTTGAGTTTTCTGACAGAGTTTTGAGGAGGCAACATTTTTTATATTGGAGTGTCGTCATCCTCTTTATCACTTCTAATACTTTTCAAAGGTGTGATGTTGTCTGCAGAGCTTAAGTCAGTAATGTGGTTAGAATTCAAGGAAAATGTATCCTATTATAAACTCTATATTATAAGAATGTTGAATAAAATGATAACAGATAACTAAAGTGAGCATATTATTATTTCATCAATGAAGATGAACTATACTTACATTTGTTGGAGGTTGAAGCTGAATAGATGAGCTCGGCCCAATGGCAAGGTCTTGTGAAATGAGGTGCAACATGAAAATAAAACATCAAATTAAAGTATTGTTCAATTCATAAACTCTGGAGCACAATATGAATTATAGTGATTGCATAGTGGAAGATTTTTTAAAGAAATTATGCATCAAAAGTAGTAATAATGTATAAGTTAGCTAGAGGTTGGCATATTAACCATTCAATCGACCTAATAAAAATGAGAGTTGGCCTTGAATGCTTCAATATCTTGTTCATCATCATTGATTTGTAAGACTGTGTAGCTGGGATAGTTATCCTTAAGTTTCTCACTGTTGATGTTGTAAGTTGATATTTCAATTTTGAAGAGAAAAATTTCCTTCAATAAGATATCCAATTCAACTAGGAAAGTTTTCTCTTCATCTTCCTACAAAAATAATTATTTTTTATGTAGTATAATAGATGAAGTAAAAGTTCATATGCAGGAAAAAAGATGGCAA